>PVKE010000526.1:0-18218 GCA_004027555.1 Craseonycteris thonglongyai | reverse complement strand
TGCCCATTCAACCGGCCAACTTTCCCTCATTCCAGGTGTGGTGCTCTCCCCAGGAAGGCACCCTCCCGAGCCCCTACTTGAGGGGAGGGACCTGAGTGGGGAGGCACAGGGTTGGTTCTTCCCCCTTCTCATCAGCACTGTCCCCTCTGGAATCCTTCCCAAATTTCTTCAGCTCTGGCTAGCTCTTAAGAGTCCTTTCCTGGAGTGAGGTTAGGAAGTGTGTAAGTCAGAAGTGAAGTTATCAACACATAAAGTAAAGCCTCCCCTCAAGTGCAGCTAAGCAGCCAGGAAAATGAAGTTGCAGCTTGAGTCACATAACCTGGTTAGTGATGCCTGCCTGTGGATCAGGGAGTCAGGGGCTTTTTGGTGGTGGTGGTGGTGGTGGTGTGTGTGTGTGTGTGTGGGGGGGGGGGAATCTCAGTGGACAAGACTCTCCCCCTTTCTCAAGACAGGCTTATTTAAAGAAGGGCAGTAATGCAAGAAGCATACACTGCTCCCCCCCACCCCCCCACCCCCTGGAATTAGGGAAAGGCTGACTTCACTAGCCCAGCTTCTTGGGAATGCGACTTCCAGGACTAAGTGCTCTAACTACTGTTGCCAGATAGGAGGATGTGGGGGCAATACCGAGGCCCTGAATCGCCTCCCCCCACCCCCCAGGCTCCATGCCTCAGTGTATTCAAGTGCAGCGCTAGCTCTTTTACACCCAGCTCTGAGGGATCCAGGGAAGTGCTGGAACGCTCCAAATTTGGTCTCTCCAGCCTCAGGGCCAGGTGGCCCCAGTCCGGGAAGTTCTCCAGGAAACAACAACATCAACAACAACAACAAAACGATGCTAGTTCTTACTGCCCGCGGAAATTCTGTCCGCTATTTTAGACACATTCCTGGAGGCCCAAAGAGGAACGTGGGGAAGGAGGAGTTTCGTGGCCTCCACGGTGACCAAACTCTGAGAGATCCCACTCTTGGGCCCCAACCTTTCCCCCGCCCCGGGAAAAGCCTCAGCCTCATCCAGCTCCAGTCGCCAAGCCCACTTCAAAGAGGGCCTGCTACCCTTCCTCGGGGTCTCCAAATGACCCTTAGGAAAGCGGGGGTCACGAGCCGCCGCCCACGGAGAAATCGCACTTTTTCTCTGCGTGATTTAGAAACACGCCGGGTCTGATGCCATTCGGCGAATTATGTAACCAGGGACACCGCTCCCGGGCTAAACAAACGCGGCTGTGTGTGCACCCGCGGCTCCGGAGAAGCACACCGGAGCAGGGAGGGGCTCCGGCCAGGCCTCGGGATCGGACGGGCTTGCTCAGCAAAAGCGGCAGAAGACTGCCAGGCGAGAGCCCCGCGCCGTGGAGGTCCCCAGCCAAGTGCTGGGCCGCGGGCGGGCTAAGTCTGCTCTGGTCCGCCAGGGCTCGGCCCCTCCCCCACCACGGCCGCCCCCGCCTCCGGGAGGTGAACTTGGTCCCAAGTCCCGCCGGACGCGGTCACCGCCCGCCGCCTGGACGACCTCGTGCTTGGGGAGAGGGGGGCAGGAAGTGCTGGACTCAAGCGCGGGTCCATTCCAGCTCGGGACCCCTCTGTCCCCCCTCCCCAACCCTCAACCCAAGGTCCTGGGGCAGCCGCGTGCAGTGCTGCGGGAAAGTGACGACCCCACCTCCCAACTCTGGAGGAAACGGAAGAGGGTGACTCGTGCTTCCAGAGCTACCCCTCAGTCTCTCTGCCCGGGGGGAGGGGGTGCAGGACGGGGTGACAGCTGCGCAAATGATGCCCCTCCCCCTCCAGTGCCGGGAGCCCGGGCCCAGCGAAGCCCCCACGGGGGTCTGTGTACAGAACCGGGCGCGAGGGCGGTTAGACTGGGGATTACGGTCGGAATCACCACCTCTGAGAAATGCGAGATCAGGAGCTCGGACTCGGTTCGGACTGTTGTGGCCTCCTCCTCGCCCAGGGGCGACGCAAAGTTTTGGGAAGTTGCTGCCCCTACCTTGCTTGGTGAGCACCAGGGCGTCTTCCCTCCGCGCCTGGGTGATGATAGAGCCGTGTTCCATCTAACAATCCCGCGGGCCCTGGCTGGCTGGGCGGGAGGACGGGCAGGCGCGCAGGCTCGGCTGGGCTGGGGGGCCTGGGCGGGGGCCCGCTCCGGCTCCGGCTCCCGAGACTCGGACTCCCACAGCTGTTCACATCCCTGCTCTCGTTCCTTCCCTGAGCTGGGAAGGGAGGCAGCCTATATGGAGAGCGGCGGCCGGGGCAGCAGCTTCCCCGGGTGCCCCCGGCCCCGATCCCCCGGCGGCAGCTCCGGGCTCCTCAGTTTGGGTCCAACATGGAGAATCCGGAGCGAAAACAAGAGGAGGAAATGGGACACGGGGCGGTTTCCAGGCTCCCCCCTCCCCTCCGTACTCCAGATAAACAACCCGCGGCTGCAGCGCCCACCCCCGCGCGCCTCCAGGCTCTAGCCTCGACCTCTTCACGGCCTGCCGGCGTCTCCTGTTGCGGAACACCGTTCTAGGCCATGGGACCCTTCACGAGAGAGCGGTAGGGGCTTCGGAAAATCCAGTGCTTCGCTATTTTGTTACGGAAAAAGCGAATCCCCGAGGGGGGTGGGGTGGCGGGCGGGCAGGCTGGCAGGGGAGACTTGAAACCGCTCCGGCACTCCGATTGGCCCTCTTGGAGAAAAGGGGCGTGGCCCCTTCTTACTATGCGGTGCGAGGACCCAACAACATTCCAGTCGCTACGGCCACGCCCCGGGCCACTCCCACCTTCGCCCCGCTGAGGCCTCCCAGTCTCCTCGGCCACACCCCCTTCCCAACTACTTAAAAGGACACTCCAAAGCTCACGGTTCCCTACTCGGTGCTAGGGTGTTCCCGTTTGTACTTGTTTTCTTAGGTAACCGGGCCAAACTGGGAAGTCTAACTCGGGTCCGGCCACGACGAGAGGATTCGGGGAAGTTTTCTTCCTGCTTGGCTCTCTAATCTTGGACCCATCGAATCCCGAAAGAGACGTGCATGGAGGTAGACTCAGGACTCCAGAGTGTAAGAGCTGGAACTGACCTCATGCTGTTTGAACCGTACACTTCATATGAGAGGAGGTGCAGGGCCTTGCTCAAAGCAGTCACTTATTTCCATGCAGGGATTTCCCCCTTCTCTCCCTCCCAACTCTGCCCTGCTCCCTTTACTCCCCCCACCCCCATAGCCTCAGCTTCAGTTTAGATGGATAGGTGTCTCTTAAGGGAAGAGCTTCAGCTCTCTGGACTCTTGCTGGCCTCCCTCCTTGCTCTTAGGCCCCACGCACCTTACACTGGCTATGGCTCCTGGACTCTCATGAGCCTCCTGCCCAAGACTATAGATGCGGGATGTTCATTTGTTCCCAAGAAGAGAGCACTCCACAAAGGCAAGTTTCAACTTAGTATCAGGTCTTTTGCAGTGAGCTACATCTGTCCACAGGTGACATGGGCTGCCTTGGAAGGAAGGGAGCTATTCATGTCAAGGCTAGCAAGAGTGATGTAGAGTGAGATTGCACTGGGTGACTTCTGAGCTACTTCCAACCCTAATAGTCTACGATTCAATGGTACTCACCCTGCCAAGGACGAGGCTTCCAGAAAGGTCAGGACTTATCTGGTCTTGGGAGGGTTGGAGACAACTGATGGCCTGCCTTCCTACAGCAATTCCCATTGCCCAACATGCACCAGGTCTCACTGGGGGTCAGAGGATAAGTAGGTCACATCTTAACAGGTACTGTCAGACACCTGCTCCCCATAGTCCCTTCTTCATGAAGACAAGTGAGGCATGTGTACATCCTGTGTGCCCTAACAGTGCTCATGGGTGCCTGTTCCTTCTGTTCCCCCACACACATACACAAACCTTTTTACATAACACCATTTTAATGGAAATGCAGTTTTTCCAAAAAGAGAGTAGCTGTTACAAAATATCTGAATGATGCTTATATAACTTTAAACACTGAATTTAGTTAGATCCCAATTCATTAACAGAATGATGAGGAGTTCTCACATAATTACCTCCCATCATTATCAAAAGATCATCAAAACAATAGGACTTTTAAGGTAAATCTTCAGTAGTCAGGTTGCTAGGGGTCCTTTTGGGCCCTGCTGCCTCCCTCTTGCAAGGTAGCTCAGTTGCACTGGGAGGAGGAGTGCAGGAAGGAGCTGAGGCCTGAGGATTCAGGGGGTCCTGGCAACCCCAGCTCTGTAGTATTGGGCAGGACACTTAACCTTTCTACACTTCCATACCTCATCCATAGAGGCAATCCCTCCCCATTTATAGTTTACAATGTACTTTCACATACATTATCAGTCTAATTTGATCTGTTCTTTGGGCTTGACAGAGCAGATATATGCCCATTTTGTATGAGAAAACAAGAGTCAGGAAAAGTTAATGGACTCACCTAAGGTCTCATAGCTAGTTCAGAAGAGGAAGGAGGACTAGAAGTTGTCTTTAGACTAAGGTGACCAGATTTTAACATTGGTAAAGTGGGACACCATTGACTGGGGTGGGGGGGGTGGGGGGGTGGGGTGTTCTTGATTAAAAATTTGGTCTATCTCCCGCCGTTCCCTAGCTTGTCGTGCATTCTTTCCAAAAATCAGGACTTTTTAAAAACGCCGTGGGACATGGGACAAATTGTTAAAAATTAGGACTGTCCTGTCAAAAGTGGGACGTCTGGTCACCTTACTTTAGACTTAACTACTAGAACTCTTTTTAATTTTTAAAAATTGTTTTGAAAGAAGGTGTGAGGGGGGGGAGGGGAGGGGAGGGGAGGGCCCAGAGCAGCCTCCATTAGTTGTGACATGGTTTCATTCCACACAGGTGAGGCCATATGGGGGTGGGAACTAAACCTGGGGCTCCCGCATGGGAGGTGAGAACCTTCACCACTGAGCCATCCTGGCAGTTACCAGTTCTGCAGCAGTTCAGCATATGGGACTGCATGGGCTGCGTGCGGACTGGAATCAAACCCCATACCTTGCTCTGAGAGGCAAGGGCTCAACTGTTGAGCTATCCCAGCATCCCCGCTTCTTGAACTCTTGACACTTTACCATAATTCCTTTTCTATCTGTAGGATGGAGGATAATTAGAACCTAGTCACTGTCTTTTCTTGTTAAGAACTCTGCATCGCCTCCTCTGGAAAGCCCTCCCAGATACCCACGCATTCAGGGCTTTAAGCCTCCAAAATACTCTCTCAGAGCACTTAGCATTATGTGTTGCAGCTGTTAGTTTGCTTATTGGCTTCTCAACCAGAAGATGGATTAAAACTAGGGACTGCATTATTCCTTATTAGGTCTCTTATACTTAGCATAATGCCTGGCACATAGCAGGCAGTCTTTATGTGTATGCTGTATGAGTATTGACTCTATGTCTTAACCAGTGTTCTTTTATCTAGGGGTTCAGTGACCCAGCAGGAAACATTTTATATTGTGAGATAACTGAAACAAGTTTCATGGGAACAATACTTACCCTTGCTATGTGCATGTACCCTGATATTTTCTATTGTATTTTATTTCATTTTTCAAGGTTCTGGCCATAACCCTCTAAACTAAGGTGACCAGATTTTAACATTGGTAAAGCGGGACACCATTGACCGGGGGGGAGGGGGTTCTTGATTAAAAATTTGGTCTATTTCCCGCCGTTCCCTAGCTTGTCGTGCATTCTTTCCCAAAATCGGGACTTTTTTAAAACGCCGCTAGACGCGGGACAAATTGTTAAAAATTGGGACTGTCCCGCCAAAAGCGGGACGTCTGGTCACCCTACTCTTAACTGATTTCATGACCCACCTCCAGGTTGTGACTTTTAGTTGGAACAACACTGCTTTAATCTCCTGCCTGCTGTGGACACCTGTGTGTAGGGCTCTGGAATCTTCCTGAAAGGTGCCTAGGAGGTGGCCCTGAAGTACCTCTTGTTTTGAGGTCAAAGAAAGTCTTATGTATAAGAAAACAGACAATGGGAAAGCTGGGATGGCTCAGTGGGTTAAGCACTCGCTTTGAAGCCCCAAGGGCCGAGGATCGAATCCCGGCTCCAGCCCAGGCGGACCCACATGCTAAACTGGGGTGTGCTTCCCGAATGCAGTGAGGTCCCCAGTTCAGTTAAAAAAAGAACCCAGACAAAAATCCTTCCAAGACCAGAGGTAACTCACAGGGTGCCAACAGAACTTGAGGTGGGGGTGGGATGGGGTGTTAGATGAGGGAAGGTTTGCCACCAGGCCTGATGAGGACCTTTGTGTCCCCAGAAAGTATAAAGATAGTGGCAAGCTTTACTGGAGCCCGGACACCAAAACACAGACAGGCAAGGACTCAGTGCCATATGTTTCTCACTGTCCTGTCCCCAGATTATAGTTCTCCATTCCAGAAAGCTCTCTGGGATCAAGATGGGCCTCTTTCCTACAGTTAAGGAGTAGGATGGGTGGGAGGCAGTGGACCTTCTAACTTCTGCTTAAAACAGCCTTGTAAATAACCTCCTGCCGCCAGGCCCTGGGCCAGTAGCTGGCTGTGTGACTTTGGATTGGCAGTTTAATTAGGTTTAAGGGTGATAGCTGAAGCCAGGGCTTGTTAGGCCTAACAGCTCTCCCAAGAGAAAGCCATAGATTCTTGTCACTCATCTGCTTCATCTCTTTACCTTTACCTCAACTGAAAGGTTGGTGAGAGGCAGTTTGGGAACAGCAGCCTTTCCCACACCACCCCCATCCCCGGCCCCTGGCCAGTGCAAGCAGTGGGGTAGTGAGGTTCAAAGGAATGGTAGTTCCTGTCTCCTGTGACTACTAGAGTTGGGCTGTGTGTTCCCAAGCCAAGGTTTGGGAAAGGGAAACAGAGACGGAGGAGCTTCCTCTGTGGGAGATGCATGCTTGCTCCAGAACCCTGCCCCTTTCCCCACAGAAAAGAAACACGGCTTTGGGCCAAAGGAGACTTTTTATGACCCTCTGATGTCATTGAAATGTTCCATTTAAAGTTTTTTCTTATTTTTATTACAAACGGAACACATCCACTTTCTTGGTTTCTCTGATTGTTCCTGCAGAGTCTCACTTCCGTTTTTCATTGTTACTGGGAAGGTGGGGTCTCAGTACCGGAGCCTTGTGCCCTTCTGTCACAAGGCTTGTGCAGTCCCATCCTGGCTGCTCAGGGCAAGGTCCTAGGGGTGAGGTGGTCCTAAGGTGAGGTGGGTTGAGGGAGAGAGACCCAGTAACCGTGACTGAACAGTTGTGGGGTGCCAGATGCTGGGGAGCAAGGGGGAAGCCTGGGAAGTGGGTATAGTTTCTCTGTCGAGTAGTAGCCTGGGTAACCTCACGGGAGCTCCAGATTTGGGATAATGCGTTCTGCAAGAGGCCTGCTCATCATCTCACCCCTTCCACTTGATTACTTAACCTCTTGACTTAATTTCCTTATATTAAAATGGGGATAACAGCAGTACCTACTTCATAGGTGGTTGTGAGGATTCAATGAGCTATCTCATTTAATGAGATAGTGTCTGCAACACTGGAAGTGCTCAATAAATATTACTCTCATCAACCTTTCTTCCAAAACCCTTCTGTATCTATCATCTGCCCAGTTACCTAAGCTGGAAACCCGAGGTCCCCCAAGACTCTTCCTGCCCCCTCATACCCCCAATCTGTCTCAAAGACCAGTGGCTCTTCCTGTTATCTGGCCTTTTCGTTTTTCCCATGCCGCTGCTGCTATTTCAGGGGAGGCTGGCCACAGGCTCCTAATCAACCTCTTTCCTTCTCCAGTTCCCACATCCAAATCCATTCCCAGCTCTCCTAGAAGATGCAAATCTGATCCTGTCTACAAGGAATGACTTCGGGGTTCCCCAAGACTTTCAGGACAGAGCTTAGATACCAGCTCTGGCTCCTTTTGGTTTACTCTTCCTCAGACTCACCACCTTCTGTCCAGAAGAACTAAGCACCTTGGGGGTCTTGGACTCCCTGTGTCCCCATACCTTTGCACAGGCAGTTCTCTGCCAGGAAGCTATTCCCCTTCCAGCGTGATGACTCTCTCTTTATAATTCAAGGACCACTTCTTCCTTATGTCCTCCCAGGTCCCAGCCTGACTTAGGGGCTCCTCTGTGCTTTTCACTCTGGTTTACTTGACTGTTGCCCCCACTCCAGTGTCAGCTCCTTGAGGGCAGGCACTTTTATTTCTCCACACCTGTCATGCCTAGGACAGAGCCTGGGTTACGGTAGGCTCTGCTGGAAGCCAGTCCCAGCCGGCACTTCCTCTCTGGACACTACTGTGTCCTGGGTCACTGAAGCAGGGAGGCTAGGAGGTGGAATGCCAGCCTCCTGGGCACTTTCTCCACCACCCAGGACAGGGGCGTCCCTGTCGCAGCCCGTCAGGAGTGGTGTCCTATCTAACCAGGGCTTTGTGAAATCGGACAGACCTCGTCCGGCTGTTCAGAGCTGGCGTGTGGAGTGGACGCACCCGCAGTAGGAGCAGACTCTCCACCTTCCACCCCAGGGTCGGTGCGCGAGAGTGTAGGATAAGGGCAAATGGGACTATTTGGCGTGGCAGCTAGCCGGGATTCCTGCCTCCTTCGATCCCCACCCCTCCGGAGCACAGTCGCCCCTCCCCCAACCCAGTCCTGAGCGGCCACGTGACCTGTGCCCCCAGCAGCCACTAATCGCCTGGCTTCCGTCCTGCTCCTAAATAGGGAAGCGACAGGAGTAGATCGAGTTTCAAGGGCCGTATTTACAGGTTCCCTAGACGAAGCCAAACCTCTTCCTTCCCTCACTCCCCCACCATGCTCGAGCGGTGGGGAAAGGAGAGAAGGGGCCCCTCCTGCTCCCCACCCCCACCCATCCAGTCCTCCAGTCCCGGGTGCGGCCCCTCCCTCCCTGCAGCTGCGCCCGCCCCTCTGGGGGCAAAGCTTAGGTCACCGCATTCAGTACCCGGGCGGTCCTTTGAGGTCACGTGGCTCGGTGGGGGTGGGTGGCAGGAAGCCCCTGACCCAGGCTTGTGACCTCGAGGCTTTCCAGTGATGCAGACCGGTCCCTCCTCACCAGACCTTGGGAGGCCGGATTCGTGTTGGCGCTTTGGGAGTGAGGCACCCCGGGTTTTTACCCTACAGCGCCTCCTGTGTGCCTGGCGCAAGCCCAGCACTCACTTCTAACCAGTCCTCCCTGCGTCCCGGCAAGGGCCGCACCCCTTTGCAGTGGAAGACTCGGCTGGCCTGCCACCTTGAAGGGCTGGAATCTCAGCTCTTGGCCTGCAAAATTGGTAGGGAGATAAGACTGGGTAGAACCAGTTGCTCAGTTTAGGCCAGTATCTATCCTTTTAGGCAGGCCAAAGCCAGAGCTAACTGTGTTACCCATTTTTAACCTGGGTCCCAGACCTCTGAGAGCTGTACTTTGGGCCTGGGGACAGGAAACACAAGAGGGGGTTGATTTCCTTCAGAGCTAGGCAGATAGTCCCTAAGCAGCTCACTCCATTCTAGTGTGACCCTGGTCATTTGAATGGGGTTTTGCTTCTGTATGTGATTGAGGCTGGAGTAAGTAGATTGCAAGTGGAGGCACTGGGCACAGCCAACTTTCTGAGAAGTATGACCTTGTAGGAACACACACACACACACACACACACACACAGAACACAGTAGAATGGAGATGGCAGTGGCAGAGGGTGGCATATTTTAGATGGAGGGAAGATCTGCATTTTTTGAGTCATTAATTCATTCATCCAAATATTTATTGAGCCCTTACTGAATGTGAGTCTTGTATTTAGCTATTTGCATGATCATTGACTGTTTTACCAAGTACCAGGCCTTGTCTTGGTGCTAGAGTGAATAAGGCAGAGTTCCTGCTCCCATAGAGCTTACAGTCTACTAGTGAAAAGCCAACCAAGTGAGGGGCATTTATAGTATAGTGTGCTCAAGGCAATAGTAGGAAGGACAGCTGAGAAAGCTCGGAGAAGGAGCACTTAGCCCTGATTAGGTTGGAAGGGAAGATGGCTATGGAGGAAGTGTTATCTAAGCTGACGCTTGAAGTATAAACCATCTTTAATCGGTTGGGGTGAGACTAGAGTAGGAAAGAATAGCCTTCCAGGGTGAGAGCACAGTGCGTGCAAAGTCCCAGAGGCACGATCTGGAAACTGACAGTTTGGCAGGGCTGGAGCACAGCCCCGTGGTGGATTGCTGACGTAGCAGGAGGAGATGGAGAGATTGCATGTGGGAGAGAAGAGGACTTGGGAGAGGTGAATAATGTTGACTTGGGAGAGGATGACACTAGAGAAGCCCCTGCTCCTTTGAATCTGCTCTGGATCATGTAGGTATGCTACAGTGGAGGATGTGACACCTCCTTTGATAGATGCTTTACAAAATTAATATTTATTTTTATTAAGATACCGTAATCCATACACATAGCTTAAAAATTAAATGGTTCTAAAGGGCTTGTAACAAAAACAGAAGTTCCTCTGGTTTTTTTCCCAATCTTTATCCTCCTCTCCAGGGGCAACCACTTTCAACTCTTTTAGCTGCTTTTGCTGGTATTTCCTTCCTTATTTCTAAGTACTACATGTACTGCTATTCTGGATTCATCTAATTTGTTGATTTCTTGTTTCAGTAGCTGAGAATTTTAATTCTCTTACTTGCCTATCCCCCATTGCCCATTATGTTTATATCATAATTTTATGGCTAACTCTATGTTTAGTGATTTTTTTTTTAAGATTTATTTCATTGTTTGAGAGGTGAGAGGTGAGAGAGAGAGAGAGAGAGAGAGAGAGAGAGAGAGAGAGAGAGAGAGAGAGAGAGAGAGAGAAGGGGGGAGGGCCCAGTGCAGTCTCCATAGTTGCACATCACCAGCTGTGACATGGCTCCACACAGGTGGATGTGGGGCTGTGTGGGATGGGAACCAAACTGAGGGCCTCCTGCATTGGAGGTGAGAACCTCTGCCCCTGTGCCCTCCCAGGAGTTACCAGCTGCACCTCAGTCCATGAGCTGGGGCCAGGAATCAAACTCCAGGACCTGGAAATTGCAAGGCAAGTGCCCAACCACTGAGCCATCTTGGCATCCCCCAGTGATTTCATTTTAATTTTTTAATTTTGAAAGGTTAAGCGGTGAAGTTTATTGAAAGGAAAGACAAAGCTCTCTAATGAAAGGGTGCACCCTAAAGTGGAATGCCCACAGCTAAGACTAAAGCTACTTCTTATTTATGATTTGTCTACATGCTGGGGTACAGGTATTGGAAACTTTATGTTAATCTTCCTGCAAGTTTTACTTCCTAGGGGTATGAATCTGTTTCTCCTGGGAGGTAGGGATGGTGGGGGAGGGGAGCTGTGAAGCCTGGGGAGTGTTGGTGCTATGGCTGGCAACTTGCTAGTGTCCAGCCGGCCGGCCTGCCCCCCCTCGCCCCCTGTGGTCACCACAGTTTCACTTCAATAAGGTTGCTATGGCTACCCAGGACTTCCCTGACTACCTTACTTCTTATTAACTATCCTGTCGCATTTATGAACTATCTCTCTATCTCTCTCTCTCTCTCTCTCTCTCTCTCTCTCTCACACACACACACGCACGCACGCACGCACGCGCGCGCTCTGAAGCTCTGAATGAGGACCCCTAGCTGCTGTCAGGCTGTTTCATGCTGAGAAGGGGCTGGCAGTTAGGGTTTGTCCAGAGGTCTATCTAAAGGTCCTCCGTAGATGAGTGAATTGAGGTGGGGTTCCAGGCTCAGAACCATCTGGAGCCTTGAGTCCTTTGCTTTCTAGTTAGGGCCTGTGAGCCACTGCAGCCAGCCAGTGGGCAACTTGCAAGTGGGAGAGCCATTGCAGGCATCAGCAGTCACCAGATTCAGAGGAGGTCATGCGGGGATAGGTTCCAGACCAATGTCTCCGTTCCTAGAGGGTTAGGAGGAACCTTCCTTTGGATCCTGGACAGGCCCCATCTGATGTAGGAATCATGATGTGTGTCCGGCATTCGTGGTCTCACGCACTTGAAGAATGAGGACACGGATCGAGCAAAGTTTATGGAAAGGAAAGACAAAGCTCTCTAATGAGAGGGGGCGCCCAAAAGTGGAGTGCCCTGTGATTTCATTATTGACTTTGAAAATAGTTTACATTTGAGGCAAGTATCACTTTTGGTTGTGTGTTCTGTTTACATTTCTTTTCTTGAACGTTTTTTGTTGTTGTTTTTCTTGGAGTTAATTGCCTCATTTAAAAAATTTGCTTGGTTTTCTTTGAATCTCTGGCTCCATCTTCCCACACCCCTCAGCGGTTCTGTGAAATGCCTTCCCATTACAATTTTGCATATGGCCAGACTTGTCATGTACTCTTTTTTTTTTTTTTAATTTCTTTAAAAAAAATTTTTTTTTTTATTGTTTTGACAGAGAGAGAGAGAGAGAGAGAGAGAGAGAGAGATACAAAGACAGAGAGAGAACCGAACTGGGGGCACTCCCCAGTTCAGCACATGGGTCCACACGGGTCGGGGCCGGGATTCGATTCTCGGTCCCCAGCACTGCAAAGTGAGCGCTCAACCCACTGAGCCATCCCGGCTTCCCCCAACATGTACTCTTTTTAAAAATTTATTTATTTATTTATTTTATTTTTTGTTAAATTTATTGGGGTGACATTGATTGATATCAATTACATTGTTTCCAGGTGTACAATTCTACGTTACATTGTCTATACATCGCATCATGTGCTCACCACCCAGAATCAGCTCACTTTCCATTACCGAGTGTTTGATTCCTTGTCATGTACTCTTATAGGTTCCGTTCTGGTTTTCTGTGGAGACCTTTGTCCTGGGGTACTCCATCCTACTTTTCTCTGGAGGGGTTGCTCTCCAAGCCTGAAGCACACCTGTTACCCTCAGACTTCCCGTTGCCAGTAGTTTAAACTTCCCTTTGCCCTTTTCTCTTTCCTGATCCCCTGTCTTCCTCTTTCACTATTCTCTTTAAAAAAAATTTTTTTTAAAGATTAATATTATTGTTTTAAGAGAAGGTGTGTATGTGAGAGAGAGAATGGGGAGGGTCCAGAGCAGTCTCCGTAGTTGTACATCATTAGTTGTGACATGTTTCACCCCACAGAGGTGAATGTGGGGACACATGGGGCGGGAACTGAACTGAGGCCTCCCACTTGGGAATCGAGAACCTTTGCTGCTAAGCTGTCCCGGCAGTTACCAGTTGCACTGCAGTTCAGCATATGGGGTTGCACGGGCCGGGGCCTGGAATCGAACCCCTTACCTTGTGATTGTGAGGCAAGTGCTCAACCTCTGAGTTATCCTGGCACCCCTGTCTTCCTCTTTCTTCGTTTACTCCCGCATTTAAATGAGGTATACCTTCCAGTAGCTTCCTGAGAGAGAATGCCTAGGAGGTAACATTTTAGAGCCTTCTGTGTACCTGAAATGGTTTTATCCCACCCTCACTTCTGAGGGATAGTTTGGCTGTGTATAGAATTTTAGGCTTGAAAATTCTTTTTCTTCAGAATTTTGAAGACATTGCTCCTTTGTTTTCTGGCTTCTAATTTTGCAGTTGAGGAGTCTCATGCTATTTTGATTCCTAAGGCTTTAAATTCATTTCTCCCACCCCCACCCCACCCCAATTTTAAGATTTTTTTCTTTTCTTCCTGATATATTAAAATATCACATTATACTGGCATGGATCACTTTTCATTCATTTTTCTAGGTACTTGATAGGTCTTTTTAATTTAACCATTGTTTTCAAAGTATGATCCCTGGACCAGCACCATCAGCATCACTTGTGGGAAATTGTTAGAAATGCAGATTCAGGGCCTACTTCACATCTACAGAATTAGAAACTGGTGATAGGGCCCAGCAATCTGTGTTTAACAAACCTTCCAGGTATTCTGATTTGTACTAAAGTTTAAGAACCTTTGTTGTAACAATTTGTGTCCTTTAGTTCTGAGAATTTCTATGACTCCTATTATTTGGAATATTGGACCTCTTGGCTTGGTCCTCTCATTCTCTCTCTCTTTTTTTTTTTTTTTAGGTTTTTATTTTTATTTTATTTTTGATAGAAAGAGAGAGAGATACAGAGATAGAGAGAGAACTGAACTGTGGGGACGCCCCAGTTCAGCATGTGGGTCTGCTTGGGCCGGAGCCGGGATTCGATCCTCGGTCCTCAGGGCTTCAAAGCGAACGCTTAACCCGCTGAGCCATCCCGGCTTTCCCCTCTCGTTCTCTTATTGACCATTTCTTCTATTTTCTGGGAGATTCCCTCAAGGTCACATGCCAGGCCATTTACTATGTTGTTATGACCCTTAAAATTTTTGGGGGGGACGCCAGGATAGCTCAGCAGGTTGAGCACTTGCCTTGCAACCGTGAGGTCCAGGGATCTAAGTCTGGTCCTGGTCCATGCAAACCCATATGTTGAACTGTGGCGCAACTGATAATGGCCGATGGCACAGGGGTGAGCGTTGTCACCTCCCATGCAGGAGGCCCCCAGTTCGGTTCCTGCCCACATGGCCCCACATCCACCATGTGGAATGAAACCATGTCACAACTAATGATGTACAACTATGGAGACTGCTCTGCCACCCCCAACCCCTGCCCCCAACACAACCCCTCACTCTCATTTTTTTCCAAACAATAAAACAAATCTTTAAAATTAAAAACAAACAAACAAAAAATTTCAAGAATGCTTTCATGTTTCCTGACTTTCTTTTTTCTTTTAAAAATAGTTTCATGTTCTTGTTCTTTGGATACATGCAGTGTCTTATCTCTCTGAGGATATTAATTTGAAATGTTCTTCTCCCTGTAATGTCTGTTTTCTTTGACTTTGTTTTCTATTGTTTTGATTTGTGTCACGTTGGAGGCTTTCCTCAGATGTCTGGTCTTCCTTGGCTGTCCACTCATATTTGAGAAGGAGGCGCTAGAGAGCCAGTTGAAAGCATGCAATCTGGGCTCATGGTGGAGCAATTAGGTGTTTGTTGGGCTATTTCACTGGGGAACCCCAATTGTCAGTATCAATGGTACAGTTTGCTTTTCTCCAGAAAAGGACCCTCTAGTCTTGACCCACCCACTTGAAGGTGATAAGCCCACCTGCCCAGCGTCCTAGAGCTGGGTGCAGTGTAGGAAGTGAGGAGAGGAGTGTGGCAAGCATGCGGAGCAACACGATTTAGAATGCTGACTTTCACTCAGTTTTCTTTTTGTTTTTTTTAAAGATTTATTTTTATTGTTTTTGACAGTGAGAGAGTGAGATGCAGAGACAGAGACAGAGAGAAGGGGGAGGGCCCAGAACAGTCTCCATAGTTGCACATCATCAATTTTTCCACATAGTTTCATTCCACAGGTGGGCGTGGGGCTGCACAGGGCAGGAACTGGGCCCGGGTCTCACCCCAGTGAGAACCGAACTGGGGGCACTCCCCAGGTCAGCATATAGGTCCACACAGGCTGGGGCTGGGATTTGATCCTCGGTCCCTGGGGCTGCAAAGTGAGTGCTCAACCCACTGAGCCATCCCGGCTTCCCCTAACTGTTTTTGATCCCGATCCTTCCTTCTTCTCTACCTTCCCCCTCCACAAAGTTCAGAATCTCACTGTTTCAGTATCTCCAGAATCGGTCTTCCTGGTTCTTGCATGAGTGGAGAAGGGGACACAATAAATCACTTGTGTGCTGGGAACGACTAGGTTTACTGACTAATTACTCTTTAAATAGATCTTCGAACAATCCCCAGTTTTTAGACCCTGCCTTCTGGTTTACTAGCTACTTCTAATTCCTGAGCTTCTCTGGGTGTCTGAGGGAAGAGTCAATTTGCTTCTTATAAACCTCTGGATGTTGGGGCCCTGCCTTTCCTAGTCATTTCCATGCTCTCGTCCACTTTCTGATTTTACAGGATGTGGTTCAGAATTCCAAACTGTCTCCTAGCTTAATTGAAGGTGGAGTTTGGGTTTCTGTGTCTTATATTTGTCATTTTGAGGGCGAGAGAAATGGACAGAACGGGGTTTACTCCATCTGTAACTAGAAAAGTTTGAGATGTCTTCTTGAGGAGGATGGCAGTGACAAAGAGTTAGGGCATGGGCTATCTGCAGGTGACAGAGTTAGGCCGTGGGCTATCTGCAGGTGACAGAGTTAGGGCATGGGCTATCTGCAGGAGGAAGGTGAGCAGGGGGAGGAGAGGAGCGTTAGGAGCTTAGAAGAGCTGCTAAAGGAACTTGATTGGGAACCCCCCACAGATGACAAGGATTAGGACTGGGTTCCAGTGAGGCCTAGTTGAGGTGAGACAGTGAGAATCAGTGGCGAGTTTAGCTGGGACTAGGAACAGAGGTAGTAAGTACTGGGGAGTAGCCCCCAGATCAGAGGGAGGGAGTAAGAGGGGTGGGAGGCATTCCAGAACCAGTAGGAGGGGCAGCAGAGTGGCTGGCTTTGGGGCAGGCCATTCACCACAAGAGGATAAGACAATATTGGCAACCACCAGTCGGACGTTGATATGTGCCAAGGACTGGACCAAGGTCTTCAAAGCAGGCTCAGTGGGAGTGAGGAGTCAAGAGGAGGAAGGAAAAGAGTTAGAGGTTAGAGAAGGAAGATGTGAGTTCCAGATGTGTGGGTGGGGCACTTCTGAAGGAAAGGCAGCCGGTGAGCAAGGCTAGCTGGATGGCCTCTTGGATACCATGAAGGGTAGAATTTTAAAAAGGGAGGGTGGTCACTTCTGTCCACTTCAGTATGAACATCCATGGGTTCCAACTTCCCCAGATTACATAACCTGGGGAATTGTCCCAGTAAAGTCTCCTGAAACATACAGCCTCTAATCTAGCTCTCAAAACCCAACCAATGTGTGTTCCGGGCCTTAGGGCTATTTCTCATCTGCTTCTGTGTGGACGTTCTATTCTACTCATGGATGCGTGCTGATGTCACTCCTCCTGGCTGTGAATGCTGCTCCTGTCACTCTTCCCTGAGCAGCCCAGAGCTGCCTCAGCCAGAATTCTGTGGTTACAGGCCACAGAAACCAACTCTGGCTAACTGAAGCAGAAAAACAATTTGTTGGAAGGTTATTGGGCAGCTCATAGGTTCAGTAGCCACTCCCTTCCTTTTTTTTTTTTTTCTTTCATGTGCTGGTAAGCTTTGATTTTATTCCTGGGTTTACCTGTATGTACCCAGGGAAAGAGACCCTTTTCAGGCACAGGAGATAAATGTTGCTACGTCTAAGCAGTCAATCAGTTGTTTCTACTTCCTTGTCAGTGATTGGTTAGGCCAAGGGTTTGGACAGAATCACAGAGAAGCTGATTGGAGCCTTGACTTTACTGAAGGTGGAATTAACCCCCTCTGCCTCCGAAAAATGATATGCTTGCTCATTGTTTAAACCACTTTTAGTTGGTTGTCTGTTGCTTGGAAGAAAAGGTCCTAACTGATACATAAGTGCCAGGCATCTTTCCCAAGTAGTTAGTTGGTGGGGTAAAAGGGGGGAGGGGGAAGAGGAGAAAATAAGTTGACAGCTAAAGGGAAGGATTAATAAGTTTTCAATACAGAGAAAGCTGATACATACTTTTTTTAATTTTTGTTAAATTTATTGGGGTGACATTAATTGATATCAATCACATTGTTTCCAGGTTTACAATTCTACATTACATTGTCTATACATCGCATTATGTGCTCACCACCCGGAATCAGCTCACTTTCCATCACCATATGTTTGATTCCCCTCCCTCCTCCCCCTCACCCATCTCTCCCACCCACCTTCCCCTTTACCCTCAGGTAACCACTAAACTATTGACTGTGTCCATGAGTCTTTGTTTCTTTGTGCCTTTCAGTTTTATATTCTACCCATAAGTGAGGTCAGATGTTTCTTGAGTCTTTCATTCTGACTTATTTTTCTTAATAAGATGTTTTCAAGGTCCGTCCATGCTGTCACAAATTGCTGTATTTCATCTTTTCTTATTGCTGAGTAGTATTCCATTGTATAAATGTACCACATCTTCTTTATCTGACATTTTTTTTGAGACACAAGAATTACCTAATAGATAAGAACTGACTGAAAAGGCTAGAGAGAAGGGGCGTGACTGAAGGAGGAGGCCATGACTCATTAATCAGGCACTTACTGTATACAGTGATCCCTCGTTTTTCGCGGTTAATGGGGACCAGAACCTTCCGCGAAAGCTGAAAAACTGCGAAGTAGGATTTGCCCCTAGGAATTTTTGTGTATGCGGGTACAAGAATGTTTTAAATATGTAAACAGTATTCATACTTTACTCATTTAAGACAAAAATTACAACAGTATACGTATTTACTTAAACGTGTCAGTGCTAATTAATAAGGTTAATTACAAAACCTTATACAGTGATAAACATGAATCAACATTGCTTTCT
>PVKE010000525.1:0-138911 GCA_004027555.1 Craseonycteris thonglongyai | reverse complement strand
TCTATCGAAGGGCATTTTGGTTGTTTCCATGTTCTGGCCACTGTGAACAGTGCTGCGATGAACATGCGGGTACAAACATCTTTAAAGATTAAGGTTTTCAGGTTTTTTGGGTAGATGCCCAGTAGTGGGATGGCTGGGTCATATGGTAATTCCATTCGTAATTTTTTGAGGAATCTCCACACAGGTTGGCTGATTTTAACCATCACAGTTGGGGAATTTCTTCCCCATGGAGGTGAAATTCTTGATGTTTAAGAAAGTTTAATGGGGGAAGCCGAGATGGCTCAGTGGGTTAAGCGCTCACTTTGCAGCGTTGGGGACCAGGGATCGAATCCCGACCCCGGCCCGTGCGGAACCATATGCTGAACTGGGAGCTCCCCCAGTTCAGTTCTCTCTCTGTCTCTGTATCTCTCTCTCTCTCTGTCAAAAAACAATAAAAATAAATAAATAAATATTAAAAAGAAAGTTTAATGAAGTCACGCACGTACGTATCTGTGTGAATCTGGACATCCGAATTTGTTCCACTAACTTGTTGGCCCAAACGACAGTACAGTACTTATTATTACAAAGTTTACAATGACATTAAACATTTTCTAGGAAAATTTCCAAGCTACTTCTCTATATTTACTTTTTTTTTTTTTTAAGATTTATTTTATTGTTTTTGACAGAGACAGACAGAGACAGAGAGGAGGGGGAGCTCCCAGAGCCGTCTCTGTAGTTGTACGTCATCCGTTTTCCACATGGTTTCATTCCACACAGGGGGGCGGGGGCCATAAAGGGCAGGAACTGGTCTGGGGGCCTCCCACATGGGAAGCTCACCCCAGTTCAGCTTATGGATCCACATGGGCCGGGGCCGGGTTTCCATCCTTGGTCACCGGGGCTGCAAAGCAAAGCGCTCAACCTGCTGAGCCGTCCCGGCTTCCCCTGAATTTTTTTTTAACTTTTAAATTTATAAACAATAGTTAGGTTTCACATTTATAAAATCTGCATCTGTTCATTTTTCAATCCCCCCGGGCGCCCCGGTGAACAGAGAGTCTACTGTATAAGCCCAGATAGGTTTACTATCTCACTCAAGATCACCCAGGAAGACTGAAAAGTCCGTGTTCTTAGCCATTATTTTTTCACTGAAATGGACAAAGCCCTCGTCCCCTGGCCTGACTGCCTCTTTCTGTCTTGCTGGGCAGGTGTAGTAAGAAGGGTGGAGCAAAGGCCTTGGGCCAAATAACACAGGAGACTTAAAAGCAATTTCATCTACACCTCAAAGGCTTCCAGTCCTGAGTCAAAGGCAGGAATGCCCAGTGGCCATTCTGGGGGTGCAGGGGGTGGGGGTAGGGGAACAACTAGTAAAGCTAAGAGCTGTGCAGCACACAGACTGTGTCTGAACGTAAAATATGCCTTTCCCCTTTTCTCTGTTTTCCTCTCAACCTTCTTTAAGCCAACGACTTCTTAATACAGGAATGGCCCTGACGTTCAACTGTGATTTCAGAAAACCCTTGATGTTGAAATGGCTGGAGGCTGAAGGATGGTTTGATCACAAATACCCCAAAGGGTGGGAATAGTTGCTCGTTTCACGTCTTCTCAAACAATTCTAACGTGAGGAAGGTAGGGCGATGGAAGATTGAGTGGGAAAGGCTGCTGGCCACCTCTACTGCGCTGGAGTGTTCAGGGCAGGCAGAGCCGGCCCCTTCCAATCCGAGCCTGACCCTGACCCCGTGCTTAGCAGGTGTGCTTCTGCAGGTCCCCCCACGGGCCCCCGAACCAGACACACAGCCTGCATCCAATACCTTCCACTCTGCCAGGCAGATAGGAAACCACACGCAAATAACTCTCCCAGGCCTGGCAGAGCCGTCAGAATGATCTGGGAATTGGAGCGGGCAGGTGTGGAGGGAGCGGACAGGTGTGGAGGGGGTGGGCAGGTGTGAAGGGGGTGGACAGGTGTAGATGGAGTGGACAGGTATGGAGGGAGTGGACAGGTGTGAAGGGAGCGGACAGGTGTAGATGGAGTGGACAGGTGTGGAGGGAGTGGACAGGTGTGAAGGGAGCAGACAGGTATAGATGGAGTGGACAGGTGTGGAGGGAGTAGACAGGTGTAGATGGAGTGGACAGGTGTAGAGGGAGTGGACAGGTGTAGATGGAGTGGACAGGTGTGAAGGGATCGGACAGGTGTAGAGGGAGCGGACAGGTGTAGATGGAGTGGACAGGTGTAGAGGGAGTAGACAGGTGTAGATGGAGTGGACAGGTGTGAAGGGAGCGGACAGGTGTAGATGGAGTGAACAGGTGTGAAGGGAGTGGACAGGTGTGGAGGGAGTGGACAGGTGTAGACAGAATGGACAGGTGTGGACGGAGTGGACAGGTGTGCAGGGGGTGGGCAGGTGTGTGGTGACCTCCGAGAGGGGCTTCTGCTCTGTGACCCCTTGCCTCTCTGTTCCTTGCAACATGGCTTTGGGGCCCAGTTTTGCAGAATGCAGACCACAGAGCAGGATCTAGGGAGGGAGAGGCTGACAATGGCCCTTGCCGGCACTACACTGCATGTGTTCACGCAGAAAAAAGTTACCATAAAGTAGAACTCTTACAGACACGGAAATTCAACCTAATTTAACGTTCTTATTCAACTTCCATGGTATCTAAGGACCTTTTTTTTTAACTGATGGCTGTGCTTTGGCGAGAATGTGTTGGGATATTTATTATGCAGAGTCCCATGTGTGTTTGCTAAAGGAGAAGCCACTGACCTACGGAATCCCACTTAAACCCTCGTAATCCATCCACTTAATCAGCACCCTCTCCTGGGAACCTGTGGGGATGTCGGACTCGTCTGAGAGACCTCACTTGGCAGGACCGGCACCCAATTCTCCTTGAATTAGGGTGGATTTGGGCTGACACCCAACTCTCTGGGGCTTCTGAATAGTCCAGCCCCAGCCTACCAGCCGGAGTCGACCTGGCGGCATGTGAACCTAAACTGTAAAGCCCTTGTGCTGTTCTGAGGTCCCGCCTCAGAGAATTCAAGGTCTCCAGCCTTTTTCTGTTTGTCATGATGTGCTTAATGCATCGGGACAAGAAACACTGTATCAGGCTGTGAGTTGGCTGCAGACATCACACCTGCTCCGTTAGGCTACAATGTTCCCAGAGGCCAGCGACTCTGCAGATCATGTGCTTACGGACAGAGCAAGAGCATGTTATTGCTTCATAGAGGATCCATCGCCTCATTTACTGGGGAGTTTGCTATCTGGCGTGTTAACGCCTGGGGAGAGAAATCTGCATTCTGCCCTTAGCTGCAGTGGAAGAGCAGGGGTGTGGCTGTGTCACTCACACTAAGGGACAGACCCCTCCCCGTGGCCTGCTCACCCTCCTCCCTGCTGACTCCCTGAGCTATTGCATGTGCCTCTCATCACTTCATACGGAAAATAAAGGACTCACCTTTGTACACCTTTGAGCTTTCTCTGGTTGATATTTCCGGTTGTAACAAGTTACAAGTCACTTTCTTTCTTGTCTGCCCACCTCTGTGGAAAAGTCCCTGGAAGCCCCTGGTCTGGGAGAAAAGATGCCCAGTGGCATCTTGGTCATTTCCTGTGACATGGGATGTGTTCTCTGGGGGTTTCACGGAAGCCCCATTAGGGAGCCACAGTCACATTGACAGCCAATCCCAGAGCACAATCCCAGGCCAAAATGTTTACCAAGATAAAACCTTGGCAGTAATCATGTTTCTTTATGAGGCGGATTGGGGGTGGGGGGGAGTTAGATAAGGACAACGTTGTCCAAATATTTACTCAATGATTCCAAAGGTGTTGCGACTCTGTCTCCGGACGGGCTAAGGCACAACTGGTAACCGCAGGGATGGGACATAAAAGAATAAAACCTCTTTGATCAGCATCTTCACACAGACTTTAGGAGACGTGACATCCATAGCCCAAGAGCCCGGCACTGAGAAAACGCCTCTCACACTTTAGGAGAGATTCAAGATTTCACCACAAAACCAAACCGGGCTCCCATGCGGGAAGTTTCTGTTTTGGAAGAGGTGAGGGGTTCTGAAGATTAAGGACGGCGTGGACTGCACCGCGAGGCGAACGCACCGAGCTTCAGGGCGCTGAAGGCAGACAGGTTTATGCTACATCTGTTTTGCTACGACTTAAAGAACCGCATCAGGATGTTAGGAAGGAGGAATGGCCCGAGACACGGGGCGGGCTTCCGAGAGCAGCCACGGGGTCGCAACGGCGAGGGGACAGGGCATTTGACATGTGGGAAGGCTCCTGGAGAAGGTGCATCCGATGCAATCTGGGACCACAGGGAAGACAGGCAGGAGGCAGAGCCCAGCCTCACTGCTGTGGCCCTTGTCCTGGGAGCCACGCATACATGGGGTTATCTGTGGCCGGTGCATTCCGCGTTCGCACGCGGTGTGCGTGTTTTGTGTGCCTGGCAGCACCCGTGTGGCTCAGTCCCTCCACGGATACTCGTCGGGTGATGGGAATAGACGCCTATAGGTTGTTACAGCATATCAAATCGAGCACAGCACACCACCGGCATCTCTACCCGGAAGGTCTAACAAAGGAAACTGGAGCCTCGACCTTGAATTGCTGAGGAGTGGCAGCCCTGCGCCCCCCACCGAAGCCCAGGCACTGCCTACCGGCCCGGACTACCTACCAGAAAGGTGTGTGGACGAGGCCCGAGGCCCTGGCAGATGGAGCAGTAAGGCTGAGCCCCCGCTGTGAATTTATGTGCGTCTGCTCCCTGGGAAGTCAGCTGCCTGGAGCCAATCACGTTGTGGGCATTAGAGCCAGGAGGCGGGGGACGACTCACTGCTGCTCATTAAGGGAAGCTGGGGATGTCTCAGCTGTTGGGGAGACAGGTGTGACCCCCTCAGCATCTGCTTCCATGCTGGGGCCGTCATGAAGGCTAGAGGGGACGTTTCCCTTTTTCCTTCGAAGCTGACAGGGATCCACTCATTCTTTGGGCCCAGGGAACAAGAGAATTCCTAACCACCCTCATCAAAAGGATGGTTAAACCATAAACTGCATGGGTCAAGGAGGCAAACAACACGTTTGCACTGCTAGCTCTCTTCTTTCATTTTTTTGTAAAGATTGCTTTTATTGTTTTTGACAGAGAGACAGAGAGAAGGGGGAGGGCCCAGAGCCGTCTCCATAGTTGCACGTCATCCGTTTTCAACATGATTTCGTTCCACACGGGTGGGCGGGGGCTGTGCAGGGCGGGAACTGAACTGGGGGCCTCCTGCATGGGAAGCTCACCCCAGCTCAGCATATGGGTCCACACGGGCCGGGGCTGGGATTCGATCCTCAGTCCCCGGGGCTGCAAAGCGAGTGCTTAACCCTCTGAGCCCTCCCGGTGTCCCCTCTTATTTCATTTTTGAGGTCAGAAGCTTGTGCCTGGAATAGCTCGTATGTGTCACTAACTTGGCCACTAATTTGGGAACTTAAATCCATGCCTGGCAGTGTAGGGGAGTAAAAACAATTTCTTCTTTACCCACTGAGTTCTTGGGGAGTGATCCAGCTTCCCTGGGTTTCTCCCATGTATAGTGGGGTGTACATGTTCATCAGCTTTTATTTTTCTCTTGTCAGTCTCTTTGGTATTCATCTCGGGGGCAGACATTCCCAGCGATAAAGTTCCTGCAGAACAGATGTTGTCCCTTCTGACCCAACCTCCAGAAGTCGAATGTGGATGAGAAGCTGTAAAGAAATTCATTGCATATTTAGGTTTACGGAGATGCCTGGTTAGCAAGTTGGAAGAGAACAGGGGCAGCCTGGGAAGCAGCAGTGTGGCTTACTGACCATTCTAGAGATTCATGAAATAACTTGGATTCCATTTTTCCAGCCTGTTGTTTTGAAAAACAGCGTTTCAGAAAAGTTGAAAAAGAATTGAACAACAAATACATGTTTACCCATCACCTAGATCCACCAGTTGTTTACATTTTGCTATACGAGGGCTGTCTGAATGTATCCAAACATGTACAATGAAAAATAGAGGCATTAATGGCTGGATTTTTCCCAGACAGCTCTCATGTATGCTTTATCTCTATATAAAATGCACCTGTTTCTGAGACATTTGAAAGTTGTAGCCACCAGAAACCTTTTCTTTTTAAAGATTTATTTTTATTATTTTTGACAGACATACAGAGACAGAGAGAAGGGGGAGGGTCCAGAACAGTCTCCATAGTTGCACATCATTGGTTTTTCCACATAGTTTTATTCCACAGGTGGGCGTGGGACTGCACAGGGCAGGAACTGGGCCCAGGTCTTGCCCCGGTGAGAACTGAACTGGGGGCTCACCCCAGTTCAGCATATGGGTCCACATGGGCCAGGGCCGGGATTTGATCCTCAGTCCCTGGGGCTGCAAAGCGAGCGCTCAATCCACTGAGCCATCCCGGCTTCCCCCAGAAATTTTTTTTTTAATTTAAGATTTATTGTTTTGAGAGGCAAAAGAGAAAGGGGGAGGGCTCAGAGCAGTTTCCATAGTTGTACATTACTGGTGACATAGCTTCATTCCACACAGGTGGATGTGGGGTCACGTGGGGCAGGAACTGAACTGGGGGCCTCCCACGTGGGAGGCGAGAACCTTTCACCACCACCCTGGTGGTTACCGGTTGTGCCACAGTTCAGCATGTGGGTTTGCACAGGCCGGGGCCGGGATTCGATCCCCAGACCTTGCAGCTGCAAAGCAAGAGCTCAACCTGCTGAGCTATCCAGGCATCCAAAGAACTCCTGACTTTAAACAATTCAACACACATCTAATAACATGACATTCTCGTAAATAGCCATCACCACACTGAAACCTTGAATGATGATTTGATAAGGCCCTCTAATATATATTCCATATACAAAGTTCTCCTGTTGTCCCCAGGATCGCTCTCATAGTTTCTTTCCTTCAACCTGTTGTAGGATGAAGGGTCACAAGATGATTTGCTAGTCTCTTAGATCCAGAGTGATTCACTAGCTTTTCTGTTTTTCTTTATAGTGACTTTTCAGAGTCTGTTTTGCGGAATGTGTCTCTCAAGCTGGATTTGTCTCATTTTTTGTCCCTGTGACTAGATTCATTCTAAACCATTTGGGCAGGTATCCACGACGTGGCGGATGCAAACACCCATTTTGGACCTCCGGCGTGCTAACAAGCAAGGCTACGTTGGGCAGTGGAGGTACTTCCGGCAGGAGCTTGGGCAATCTCCTGGCCAGGGTGGCCTTTTGCAACGTGGGGCTGGCTGAGCTCCCTTGGCCTTGAAACCTGGGGTTCTCAGGGTGGGGGTGGGGGACAGGGAACACAGTTGGCTTTGTCTGCAGACATTCTGGACTGTGCTACTGGCATCTACTGAGAAGCCAGCAGCAATGCTGCCAAACTTTCCCCCTTGTGTAAAAGGAGGATATGACCCCACATGTCCAGAGGGGCGAGGTGGAAAAACCCAGGGAGGCGCTGAAGGGTTGCAACCAGCTGACTCCTTGGCATCATTCATCAAAGGCTCCACACGGTCTGGGCCATCATTAAACACACCAATGAAAGGAACCATTTCCCAATACCGCCTGACTGCTAAGTGTGGTGATGTACGTCTATATGTCTGTGTCTAAATGGGCCCCCCAATCGGCCCGTAAGCTCCCCACACTTGCCAATGCTTCATCCGAGGCGGGCACCTGGAGCAGGCAAGTAGCAACCCTATCTGGAAACAGGGGTGCCAGTGAAATTCGAGAAGATTGCTGGAAGTCTGCTGCCGCAGGTTCCAGGGGACACACTGCTCTCCAAGAAGCCCTGCCATTCATTGAATGTTGACAAGACGTGGGGAGGCGATTTATTACGCGGTGGTTGTGCTTCTGCACTCGAGGAAGCTGGTGGCGGATGGACAGTGGGAGCTGGGGGGCTGGGGAGAGGCTAGGCCAGAGGTCGGGGGGTGCAGATTGGGGGAAGGGGAGAACGCTGGGCAGGAGTTGGGGTTCTGACCCGGGACTCAGCCTCCAGGTCCTCCCATGCAACTCAGGAGAGTCAAAACCGTGCCTTTCCTCTGCCCTCTTCTGCAAACCACCGCCTCGCGCTCCAAGTGCGTCGTGGGTGAAATGAAGGCCAACACGTCCACGTGGGCACCCCCGGCTCCGATCTCAGGGCAGCCCGGGGGCACCGTCGGGAGCTCACCCGGAACTCACCTGGCCGCACGCCTACCCCACCACCAGGTGAGAGCAGCTCAGGCCCCGCCCACCATCAGGGCACGCCCACCATCAGGGCACACCAACCCCCGCCCCCCGTCAGGACCCGCTCCTCTCAGTTCTGCTCCGACCGCCCCTTCTTCAGGCGAGAAGCGCCCGCCTTCGCCCTGCCGCCCGCCGGGGACCGCTCCTTCGCCCGCCAGGCCCTGCCCGACTCGTCTCGCCCCGTCCACCCTGCGGCCAGGTGAGAGCAGCTCAGGCCCCGCCCACCGACAGGCCCCGCCCCCGTCCCCCGGCGGGCCCCGCTCCTCTCAGCTCTGCTCCGACCGCTCCTTCTTCAGGCGAGCAGCGCCCGCCTTCGCTCTGCCGCCCGCCAGGGACCGCTCCTCCGCCCGCCAGGCCCTGCCCGGCTCGTCTCGCCCCGTCCACCCTGCGGCCAGGTGAGCCGCGCAGGCCCCGCCCCCCGCCTGTGGCGCCTGCGCAGTGCGGCCCGTCGGGCCGGGCCCGGGCGGCGCAGCGGGCGCAGTCGGCGGGCGTAGTGCGCGTGCGCCGTGAGGCCGGGGGCGGGCGGCGGCGGCGGCGGCGGCGGCCGAGCAGCGGGGGCGGGGCGGCGCCGTCTGGGTCGGTCGGGGCGGGAGCTCATCGCGGGACGGCGGGGCCTGCGGGCTGCGGACAGCGGCTTCAGGGGCCGGCAGGTGAGGCCCGGGGCGCCGTGAGGGAGCCCGGGCGGGGGGAAGCGGCCCGGAACGGGCGCGCGCGCTGAGGGGCGGCGGCGGCGGCGCCCGGGGAGCGGCGGGCCGCGCGCGGCTCATTGTCCGGGCGGCGCCCGCACAGCGCCCCCTGCCGGCCGGGCCGCGGGGCCGGGGGGCCTCGGGCCGCGCGCCTTTGTTCGCCGCCCCCGCCAACATGGCCGCCGCCCCCGGCCCGGCCGCACCGCGCGCTTTGTTCCGGGCGCCGCGGCCGCGCGGCCCCGGGGCGCAGGGGAGCCAGGCGGCGGGCGCCCGCGGGGGCCGGCGGGGTGAGTGCCGGGGCGCGGGCGGGCGCGGGGCCCTCCGGGCCGGGGGCGGGCACCGGGCCCCCCGGGGGGCGGGGGAGGGGGCCCGGGGCGGGACCCCCCAGGGTGGGGACCCCCCGGGAGAGAAGGCGAGGTGGGGTGGCGACCCCGCGGCCCGGCGGATAAGGGCGGCCTTCCCGGGGCCGCCCCGGGACGCCCCGCTTGCGCGCGGCACCGTTCACTCCAGGCGCCGGGCGGGTGGCGGGGTCTGCGCGCTCACACGCGCGCACACACACACACACGCGCACGCACACACACACACACACACACACACACACACACACAGTTCCTCGTTCACGATGACCTTGAGCGCATTCCGCAGCGTTGGTGGAGATGAAGCGCGCGACGCGGACACTGCGCAGTGCCTGTCGGTTCCGCCCGCCGCCTCCCCACCGGGGCTGCGACCCCCCGGTCCCCGGCTGGGGTTTTTCATGCACGAAATGGGCATCTTAGCTCTGTGCACGCAGTGGTTCTGCAGGTACTTGCTGGGATGTGGGGGTTGGAATTCTGGGTTTTGCAGAGGGTTTTTCCCTGCACGTTGCAGGGACACATGCGGATTGTGCAGCGATTTTAGCTGCTATTCCAGCTGTACCTCCCCCCAAATCCCCACAAAATACATTTAAGTGTATGAAAGAATTACGCTCTGTAACGTGACTTCTGCCAGAGGCGACATGCGTACCCAAATGCGAATACCTATATAACTTTCTTTTGTTGGAATTTTCTGGAAGGAACTCTTCAGTCCCGAAAGGATTGCCAGAGAGCACAGGGATCACTTTCTACATAGCTTTTGTGAGGAAATGAAAATTAAACCTGTACTTGGGGTGTGTCCTGGAACAGATTGAGTCTGCGAACACTCTCAGCGGCTGTGAACTTTTTAGAGGCTGAAATTTCAGATGGGGCTCGTTCTCCCAGGTCCCCGCCCCCAGCCTTAGTTAATGGTCAAACACCAAAAACATTGTAGCTACTTGTCTACAGAACGTTTATCATCAGATGATTATATGTAAAGATGGCACAGTGTGTTTGTGTCAAAATTATCGGTAGTTCCTTGTGAGAAATAAAATAGAATTTATTTCTAATCTTGAGTGCTGAAATGGTTACTGTTAAAATACTGTGAAATAGATGAGGAAAAAGGGCCTTCAGTCATTTATGTTTAAGACTTTTTGATGATCCCGGGAATTTTGCTAACAGCAGTTCAGAATACGATAACAATATATACTTAGTTTTGGAATATCTGAAGCTGTGTTGCCTAATGTAGCATTATTGGTGACATTACAGATGGTTCCCAATTAACGATTTTTTCACTTAGAATCATGTGAAGACAACATGACTCAGTAGAAACCTGGCTTCAAATTTTGAACTTTAGGCTGTAACTTTCAATCAGGCATGTGCTCGCAACCAGTACTCCACTGTTTTTTGTTTGTTTTTGCGGGGAAGGATATTGTATTTTGGGTTTTTGCATCCCATCATGTCTATAAAACGACCATTTACACGTCCTAATTCTGGTTAGACAAAGAGGAGACTCTTGAGTTCCATCTCAAGAGTAATTGTTTGGCTGTCAGCTAATGTAAGTGTTCTGAGCACTTATAGGCTAGGCGAAGCCTAGATGTTTGCTAGGTTGGGTGTATTAAAGGCTTTTTTGATTTACTGTATTTTCTATGTATGATGGGTTCCTTGGGATGTGAGCCCATTTTAAGTCGAGGAGCATCTAGTTCTAAGATATGCAGGAAAAATGGTCACCTGAGTTTGAGAAACAAGGCTGTCCTCTAGGGTCACATGATCACACTATGGGTTGTGAGAAATAGGGAAGTAGTGTTTTCCATATTTAGCCCTAGACTCCTTTTTGTTTTTAGTATGTCTGTTAATACTCATGAAATCTTGAACTCTAGCTAATGTTGGTCATGTGTCCTTACAGTGTATTTTAGATAATGGTACCTCTCATTTTATTGTGAACTGGGTTTGTGTGTGCCTATACACCTTATGGGAAAGAGTACCTCAAATTTGACTCTTATTGTATTGATGAGATATTATGAGAGTTATTAATTTGAAGTTTTAACTAGAAGAAATCTAACTACAGTGTTTTCACTTCTCCATGACTTACCTGATTGCAGTTACAGCTTTACTGGCTATGTTGCTTAATTGTTAGCATTATTTTTCCTGGTACGTCAGAAATATGTGAAAAGGATACTGTTGTTTCTGGAGTTACTCAGGTAGATTATTTAGAGATTAAAACCAATGCCTTTGGGTATTTCTTTTGGTTTAGCTGTTAGCAGGATCTTAATTTGCTGAGAAAGAGCTGTTAATATATACTTCCTTTTGTTTATTAGGTGCTCAGCTATGTTTCCTTTCTCTTTTCTTTGAATAAAAAGAAATTGGGAGAGCAGAATCAACTGTTTTGCTCAAGTGCTTTGTCCATTTGGGAGAGGTTTTGGTGTGAAGAGATGAGCTCTGGAGTTGGACATGGAGGTAGAAGAGTAGAGTTGAGCTCCAGCCCCACTGGTCCAAGGCTACGTAGCTGATTCCTCAGTTGTAAACTGTGATGATACCTATCATGTAAAGAAAGCTATTACGAGAATTAAATTAAATAAATGGACCATAGAGTTCCCAGGACAGTTCCTGAAATAGAGCAGCTGGTGCCAGACATTGTTGATTTCCTTCCCCTTTTGCTTTGAACTTTGCTATAGTTATTAGTATGTTGTTTTTTTTCATGTTGAAGTAAACAGGTGGCCTAGTTGTGCCCCAGTATTCAATTTAATTTTTAATTAAATCTTTATTGGGGTTGGGGGCTTATTTTATGGCCCAGAAATTGCCCCAAGTCCTTTCTAGGACAAGTCATGTGTGGACATAATACATGAAGATGTGCTCTTAAAGACCTTCCGGTCTGGTGGGGAAGACACGTGTTCGTGATGAGGACAGTCGATTGAGGGTCTCTGGGGAGAGAGGTGGTGCTCCAGCAGAACATAGAGGAGGAGGGAATGGAGGTCTAGATGGGAGGACAGCAGGCAGAGAGGCATGGAGAGTGTTTGAGACCGTCCTGGATTTGAACCCCTACGATCCCTGTTGTCCTCTACTCCCGTGTGTGTGTTTGTAGAATGGAACGGGGACATCCACCTCATCAGGCGTACACTTCCCTGCAGTGCTCCTGGACCGAGTAGGGGCCCTGTGGGTGTTGATCATGATGGTGTTCAGCTCTGCTGGCGACACCTGTAGTTCGGCATGGCCCGTTTGTCTAGGGATGAACTTGGGGCCAGATTGTAAAAAATTCTCCCTAATTTTCACATTATGGCAACTGGCGTTTATCCTGTAGGTGGGGAAGCTATTGACAGCACCGAGCAGCACGGCAGGTGGAGTGGAGCGATTTGGGAGGGTGGTGCCCCTGGTCTCCAGAGGCCAGCCTGCCGGTGAAAGCCGGGCAGCTATCGGAGGCAGGAGTCGGTGTGCAGTTCATTACCGGAGTGTTACGTGTGCTGACGTCTGGGGGGTTGTAGTGGAGGAGGAAGGATCCGTTCTCCATGGGCATTATTTTATCCAGGTGTGGAGAGAGTAAATGAAAAGACCAGAAAAGCGTTTTTATACCATTTTAGACGCTTTGAGATCACAGTAATGTCTTTAAAATAAAAAGACTTAAAACAACTTTTTTAAAACTTATGTGTTTGTAGTAAGTTGAGTTTGCTTGTAGCTATATGCTTATACCTAGGTTTAATTTTGGGGCCTGTCTGCACATGATCTGTGTATTTATCTGTGTATAAATGATCTGTGTGCTGTAGACAAGCATATGACCTGCATATGTCGGTAGTGCTAATTCACTGTCTCAGTATTCCTAGCTTGAGTTTTAGGTGCTGATACAAGTGATAGGAGTGTCCTTTGTACTGCGTGCTGGTTGGTTGGTTGGTGAGTTTCTCTTTGTGTTTTCTCTCTCGAGGATCACGGTGGCCCGTGGGTTTTGGGGTGTTCAGTGTGTTTTAGTCAAGTAGTTGTCATGCTTTCCCCCAGCTTGTCCGGACTTGCGTGTGGTGTGATCCTTTCCAGCTAGTTCTGGAATGTAGGTATCAGAACCTGGTGCTCTGCGCCCCGGGTGCTACTGGGATGCCCCTGCTTTCACTGGGTAGACCTGGGAAATAGGTAAACTGTGATTTTTGTATTGACATTTCTAATTCACACTGAAAAGGTGCGTTCTTAACAACAGTCACTCTCCTTTATCCTATAATAGTAGTAGTTTGAAAATAATGTGTTTATAGGTTTATATTTTATTAGTTCTTTCTGTTCTTAAATGTGTCCATATAAGGATATGCAGTTGACATTTTGCATTATAAAATTTGAAAATATTTTCTGAGTATGTTACCAATTTGATTATTAGTTTGGTTTATATGCATGGAATCCTTAACTTTTGAGGATTGCTGTAATTTACTCAGTGTGTTTTTCTCAGTATGTAGCACGTTTCTGTGGTTCAGAAGTTAAAGCTGCGTCACAGAAATGTTTGCAGCCTCGCTTCCAGTGCCGTCCCCTGTGGTAACCCCCTGCCCCTTTTTATGTTTCCAGTTCCTTCCATTGTTTCATTTTTGCAAATATAAACTCAAACATGTAGCTTTCTCTTCTTTCTTAAAATACAGAACTCTAAACTGTGTTGTTTCTTCCTTATTGTATTCTGAAGACTGCTTCATATAAGCAAGCTCTGATCCATTCTTTTGTGCCTGCATTTTGTCTTCTAATGATGAGCACTTAGGTTGTTCCATTGCTATTATGAAAATTGTTTCAGTGAATAACCTTATAGATATATTCCTTTGTATTTGTACAGGAACATCTTTAAGATAGTGAGATTTTGGGGTAAAATGGGTGATATGTTTGTAATTCTGTTAGTGTCCAAAAATTACAGTTTTAAAAGGCAGATCTAATCATGCTGCCCTTTTACTTAAAACTCCCAGTGGCTTCCCATTGCGGGGAGGCCGGAACTACATCATAGTCTTAAAGGGCACGCGTAGTTCACCGTGGGGGGGCCCTTGCTTCCGTGTGCACATGCTCCTGGCTTTCCTAGCTCCGTCCTGCTGGTCCTTCCGCCACTTGCAGTGCCCCCATCTCCTCCTCGACCAGGGGGCATAGCACCTGTTCTTTTCTCTGCCCAGAATGCTTTTCTGTCCTTGTTTCAGTAGTTCACATAAGTGAATGGATTTTCATTTTCCCAGAAAGGCTGAGCTTCATGAAAGCCCAAACTGTTCCTGTTTTCTCCCTTAACGGCTTTTCCAGGGCTTTGCTCAGTGCTTGGGTTCTGAGTGCTCAGACCTCCTGGGCAGTCAGTCGCTAGAATTGTCCAAGGGGAGGTGGTGGCTGTGCAGTTATGTCTGGTCTGCTGCCTAGAGATCCGTCACACTGTGTTGTTAGGGATCTGAGCTAACTTGTAGGAGCTGACCGAGCAGCCTGTAGACAGTAAGGCTGTTGACGATGCGCATGATGCTGGAGTTTGAAATCCACAGGGCGGGCGGGCAGGCACTGGGAAAGGGAAGTGGGTGCTGCAGTGGGGAAGAGCAGAGCAGGCTGGAGGCCACAGCAGGACGACTGTCTGTGCTCTTGGTCGTGTGGGCAGCCTACGAGAGCTGGGCCCTTGTTCGGAGACTAACCACACTGACGTGGCCCAGGAGTCAAAGGAGTTCAAGGCACCTGGGAGAAGGGGGAGCAGGTGCAGCCAGTGCAACCCCACGGGCCCCCCACCAGTGAGGTGGACGGAAGATCAGCGGTGCAGGGCCCAGAGTGGCCCTGTGCCTGTGTACAAACCAGGAGCACGAACGGAAGTTCCAGGGAACGTGGCTCCACCCAGCCACGGTAAAACACGAATGACAGTGAGGAGTGAGCTCAGGGTTCTAAATTCCCAGCTCCGGTTCCACATGAGCGAGTTCCTGTGTGTACCCTAAAAGGACAAACGGAGTTCCCAGTCTGTAAGTGGGAGCATTGCTTGGTAAGGAATGGGATCCAGAACACTGGATTAGGGGCAAATGGTCAGATTCCAAATGAGATGGAGACCTTGCATCCCTAGCTGTGGCTGGGCTACCTTTGCCAATAGAAAGGTAGCCTTTCCATCTCGTGCCTGAGGAACTGACTCCATATGCTGCTATAACCTGTACTTGGCTTTGGGGATTGTCCCGCAGACCCCAGAGGGCGGATGCGCATTTGACGTGGGAGGGCTGTGCTGCCCTCCACAAGGTCATCTGCTCTGCCTTTACACAGCTAGGACCCTGGGGAATGTGTGTGGGAAGGGTCTTCAGGGGCATGATGGTGGGAGGAACACACAGCAGGGCCGGAGCCTGAGATTCTGAAGTCAGCGATGAAGCCCCAGGGGTCTTTCTGGTTGATTGCCTGAAACAGCCCAAAAAATGGCCTGTTCTACGTGAAATGGAGGTGCTAGAACTGCCTTGTGACCAGTAGACGAAGAGTTCAGAACCTTAGGGACAGGGGCATGTTGGTGTGGATTTGTTGTGACAGGCCTGATTGCCCACCCTGGGGGATTCTGTGCTTCCTTATCTCACAGGTGCCTTATCTTGTAAGATGTTTGTGAGAGGAGTACAGCATTCTTGAGAGCGTTCTCTGCAGGTCCGGAGATCACAGCCGGGATTGCTGCCCGGGTGTCTGTGAGCGCAGTGGGGACCCTCGCATCCTAGGTGGCAGGTCTGTGGAATGGCTTTTCTAATTGAGAATTTATCTCTGGCTTACAACTATTGGTCATATTTTGGTTTCCTCTAGTATTGTTTATTCTTATAAAGTTTTTCCTCTTAAGTTACTCAACAAAAGATAAAAGCAGTCCCGTGTACTTTTTCATGCATAGTTTTCACAATTTTTGAAATGCTAGTCTACAAAGTAAGATTCACCTAAAATTCATGGTGTTTCAGTAATTCATGCCATTGGTGGTGGGACTGTAATCTGGTACAGACTTTTTGGGAAGTGACTTCACTGTACTTCATTTAAAATCTGTTTGGCCTAGCAGTTGCATGGCTAGGAGGTTATTGTATGGATACATTAGCACAAGTGTGCAAATCTGTATGTGTCAGTGTTGCGATTACTGGTGAAACAAGCCATCTTTCTTTCCATTGTGTGTGTTTTGAGATGTTTGTGTATCTATATCATGCTCTTAAGGATTTGCACAACAGTGTGTCAGTAGATTCCTATGAGTCTTGAACAGTGCTTACCTTCAGGGGTGGGACTGATGGAGGAAGAGGGGAATGTGGAATGACTGCAGTGCACTTCTGAGAAAGTTGAAGCACATGCACCGGAGGGGGGGGGGGTGGTGCTCCGGCCAAAGCTGGGGCGGGAGTGGGCCTGCTCTGTCATGCCGCCCACGGGAAACAGCCTGTATGGGGAGTGTGGGGCTGGGAGGCGGTTGTTGATGGATCCAGCAGAGCAGCGGAGTCATTCACTGAAGCTCCCCATGGTAGTGGTCCGGGGTGGGGGTCGGGGGGCGACCTCATTTCCATGTCACCACTGGTGTGGGGCTGATGTGAGTGCACTTGCTGTGAATGAACATCCAGGCACATGTTTCTGGCATTTCTGTTGGATAGTTAGTAGCAGCATTGGTGGGTCACATGTGAGGTCTGACAGTTAAGTTCGTGAACTCATGCTGGAAAAAGTGCTCCATACCTCAGTGCCAATTATCAACACGGCCCCCTCAGCAGAGCTCCCCTCGGGAAGCTAGGCACTGATGCCAGCGCCTAGTCCATCCTTCAGAGCAGCTGGGACCCTCTTTCTGGAGCGGCCATGGGAGCGGTTGTGCATGTCATCAAAAATGCCTTTCTCTCCTTATTTCCTTCATCTTTTAAAATTGTGTCCTTCTTTAAGGCAAAAGTATTATTACCAGAGGTAAAATTTTCTGGGCTTAGCATTAATGTAGCTGCACTAGCTTTTCTTTGGTTAGTGTGAGCAGTGTATGTGTTTATAAACCCTTTTTGTACCCTTTTTTTTTAGGAAATTTTTCGCTTTTTAAGATTATAGCCTTTTCACCTTTTTTTGACTGTCTAATAGAATATATGTATTTTTTAATTCTGCATTTCAGTTTTGTAAGAGTTCTTTTTCAGATGATCTTTGCAACCCAAAACAAAGATACCAGCCCGATCAACACTCTCAAGCCACATTGTTTTAACAAAAATTATGAGCTGAAAATGGACAGACATCGTACAATAGGTATGCCCTCTGCTCCAGTGGTGAGCAGGTTCTTAACATATGAGCAGAACAGAACTCCTTTTCTCTGGAAATCCCGCAAACTCAGAATGCTGCTATTTACTAAGTCAGTATATTATTTCTAAAAATTAAAATTTGGTTACTAGGAAAGACTGAAGAAACATTGTTTCGGACTCCCAAAAACAATCAACTAGCTATAAACATTCACTCGCTCCCTACAAAACAGGAAAGTAGTTGGGACAGAGGCCTTTAAAACCGAAATTTCAGCTCATAAAACATTGCTTTTTGCTCACAGGTGCAAGTCCACGTATTTCTTTCTCCAGTATTTCACCATTTACAAGTTTATTTTTTACACATGTGTGCATGTTTGAGCGCACATATATACTCTTACTCTCAAGTAGGGCACTTTTTATGTTAGTTGATAAATTATGAAGATCACAAACTGGGTGTGTAGAGGCTTTCAGAGGTGTTTTGTAAATATCAGAGCCCTGTGGGTCTTTTTCTCCAAAAACCAGAAATCAGACAATGCAACCACAGATCCCTACTAACACTGTTCACAGGCTGTGTGTTGATAGAGGGCAGAGAAGTCCTTGTGTCTGCTGTTTAGGTGGGAAGACAAAGAGATACTGTCACTCCTGTCCTCTGCCATAGAGAAAGCCTCATGTGCTCCCTAGGGGACCAGACTTCAGCGGGACTTCAGGGCAGGGAGAGCGATGCTGTCCTAACGTGCATCCACGCTGAGCACTTCTGCTGCTGGGCTCCTCACTGGCAACATCCCTGAGCGGCTCTCTGAATAACTGCCTTCTGTCTCCTGGGCAGAGGACCTTCACTGCAGAACTGGGTCGTTTTTGTCACGACTGTTTGGAACAACCCATTCCCAGGAGTTGCTGCTGCTGCTGTAAGTCCCACCCATCAGTCTGGATTGTTCCTGAGAATGCCTGGGGCATAGATGCAGGTGATGCCCCGCCCACCACGCACCTCTTAGAGTCTGGCTTGTCTGAGCAGCTGGTCTGCCCTCCTGGGTGATCTCCAGGCCCCTGTGTGCAGCAGGCAGATTCTCCAGGGACCGGCCACCTGCGGGCCGCGGTGCTGGCCCCACTGGCGTGTCCTGGTGCAGACAGTGGTCCCTGCAGCCAGGACTTGTGGGGTGTGAACCCGAGCCAGTTGGCGGCAGTGCAGTCTGAGGTGGTTCCAGGTGCCAAACTGATCGCAGAGCCAGTAAGTGAGCATGCAGTGTGGTCAGAGCGGAGCATGTGGACCGGGCCACACCAGCCCCTCCGGCCCGCACCCCCTCCTGGCGCCCTGCCTGCCTCCCTCCCACGAAGGCTCTATCTGTCTACCCCCACCCCCGCTAGTGCCTCCCTTTATTTTCCGTCTTTCTAGACGCGTATGTTTTAGACAGTTGTGTTGGCTGCCCGGAAAGTATCCAGCCATACAGCTATTCTCGTTACGTTGACAATTTTCTGAACAGACCTCCTGTAGTTGGAATTTTTAAAATCTAGTCTGACAATGTTTCTTAAAATTGGAACATTTGGCCTGTTGGCATTTAACAAAATAATGGACATAGTTGGGTTTAAATCTGTTACCCTAATAATTGCTTTCCGTTTATTGTTTTCTGTTTTATGTGCCTTTTCCTCTCCTTGTTTTGCCTTTGAATGTTTTGGTTTTTTTTTCCTTACTGTTAACTTGAAAGTTATTTAAAACATGCATCTTTGACCTATCAAAATCTAGTATTTTTTTCTCCCTCTTTTTGGGCCCTCCATTTATCTCATTTTCAATTATATACCACTATTGTGCTGTTATAATTCTTTGTGTATTTTATCTTAAGACATTACTAATTTGTGTAGTGTATTTTATCTTAAGACATTACTAATTTGTGTAGTCAGCACTCTTCTAGATTTACCCTCTTCATTCCTTGCTGTAATTCAAGCCTTCCCATTGTGACCATTTTCCTTTAGTCTGAAGAACACCTTATGTTTCCCACCTGTTGTGTGGCTGCTGATGGTGATTTTGAGTATGTATTAGTCTAAACATGTCTCAAATTGATCTTCCTTTTTGAAGGGTTTTTTGATATGTACAGTACCCTAACTTGTCACTTTCCCTCTAAGGCCCAGGGGTCCAACCTTGTGGCTTCCCTGGGCTGCATTGGAAGAAGAATGTCTTGGGCTACACATAAAGTACACTAACACTAACGATAGCTGTTGAGCTAAAAGAAAAATCGCTAAACTATCTCATAATGTTTTAAGAAAGTTTATGAGTTTGTGTTGGGCTGCATTTAATGCCACCCCAGGCCTCAGATGGACATGCTTATTCTAAGGTGTTGAAAGAAGTTACTAAAGCACATTTCCAGCTTCCGTTCCCTCTCTGAGAGTTAAACTGCAGCTTAATGTTTCCTCCCGTGAGTGGAGTCTGTCTGTCTGACTTCAGGCTTCTATAATTTTTCTCTTTGTTTCTCAGCAGTTTTACTGTGATGTGTCTCGGTATATATTTTTGTATTTAGTGTTTATAGCTTATAAGTCTAACTGAATCTGTGGTGATATCATTCCTTCATTTTTTTTTAAGATTTATTTTTATTAGTTTTTGACAGAGAGAGAGACAGAGAGAAGCGGGAGGGCTCAGAGCTGTCTTCATAATTGTACGTCATCGGTTTTTGACATGGTTTTGTTCTGCACAGGTGGATGGGGCCTCCTACATGGGAAGCACCCCATGCCAGCTGGGGGTATGTTATCTTTTTTACCATAATACTTATACAACTCTTATTTATTTTTTAAATAATTTTATTTCTATAGCCTTCTCCCCTCCGTTTTAAATTATGAGTTTGCATCTCCAATACCTGGCAGCCCCATGGGTCTGCCTCCTATGGGTTCTTATTTGTTAATGCTAGTTTTTATTTTGTTTCCTGGTGGGTTAGATTGCATGTGTGCACATGCAGTGGATTACATTTTAAAATTGTTTGAAATACTGGAGTTTAGAATGCTACTTCTAGAGAGGAGATGTGCTTGCTCCTCCAGGCACCTGAAGGCGTCCCCTTAGCTCCGTTGTGGGTGAAGATGAGTTGTGACTGTGCTGCAGTTCGTAGCCCAGCTTCTTCCTGTCCCTCCAGCTCCTGAGAGCAACTTATAGGATTTCACCTCGTGTGACATGAGCTCACCAGCCCTCGCCTTGCTTGGGTGGACCCTGGGCCCTGGCCCCTCACCTTGCAAAGCTGTCAGCTTGTCAGCTGTCCCTTGACAATTGGGGTTTGCTCTCAGGGGTAATAGTGGTTACAAATGTGGGGTTTTTACTTCCCTTGATCATGCCTTTGTGAGCGCTCCTGTTTTCAAGTTCCTTGAGGTCTTCAAGCATAGGTTTCGTGTGTGTGTCAGGGTCAAGTTTTGTCGTGGAAGTTTTCAGTCACATGCAAAAGCCAAGAAAATCGTGTCCAACAACCCCCTTTGTCTCTTTGCCGCCACTCCAGTGATGTCTTCCTGGCTTTGATGGCTTCTGGCAGGTGTGACAGGCTGTTCCAGGCTCCTTGTTTCCCGCCTTGGACTTGGAATTAGCCATTCCAGTACGAACCCTGATTCCTGATAGTTTCTGGTAGAGGTGTTGTTTTAGATTTCATTTTGATGTTTGAGCTTTCAGGACAGTGGTCTAAATTATTCATCCATCCTACCAGGAGTCCATGTTTTACATCGATGCCTACAGGTGGTGTTTAAAGACCCGTCAGGGCTTCAGAGTTGCTTGTTGTAGTGGTTTTAGGTGGGGGTGGTTCTGCTGTGGACCTTTTGGCAGTCTAGTGAGACCTATGGATGCTTTCTCAGAATGTTTCTGAATGCAATAAATAAAATACAGCTATCACACAAGAAATTATTTATATTTAAATACCATATTTTTCCATATGTAAGGCGACACTTTTGTCTAAAATTGTTAGACCAAAAATTGGGGGTTGTCTTATACACAGAAGTAACCCATGTATTGATGTCTTAATGTTGGGTTAGAAAAGTAGGGGTCGTCTCACACTTGGGGGCATCTTATACATGAAAAAATATGGTAGGTATAAAAATATGAAAACTTTAATGTAGCAACTTTATTAATATTAAGGGACAAGATAATCACTAACATACAGATTAAAATTTTATATATTAAGATACTAAAATGACAACTCTTCACGCTTATCAGATACATTGAGATGGTCTCTGTTCACATACTGACCAACCGATGGTTGATGATGGGGACACTCAAGAGCACGGTAGGTCTGTGTGTCATTGAGGGCGCACTTCACAGGCTGAGGCATGGACCCCCCGCACACCTGTCCTCACTGCAGACGGCAACCACACCCTCGGGGTCCCCAGGTCACCCACATTTCTGACCAGCTGGCCACAAGTTCAGGGTTCCCACAACCTCTCAGGTTCAGCGCCTTTACTAGAACAGCTCACGGGACTCAAGGAAGTTCTGCGCTTACGGATCACAGTCTATTACAGCAGAAGTGGATCCAGATGAGAAGAAGAAACACGGCGGTGAGGCTGGGAGCTCAGGAGCTTCTAGTTCCCTTCCGGGGAGTTAGGACGTCACCCTCCCGCACGTGGACGTTTGCTATGAATGGAGTCGGAGCCTAATGACCCGGGACACTTGACTCCCGCTGCAGCGTCCAGAGTTTTCGGAGGTTTTATTATGTGAGCAGGATTCACTGGCCATGAGCCTGAATGGACCCCCGTTTCCCTCCTGGAAGGCAAAGCCCCAGTCTTCTGTCCAGTGGTTTGTGTTGCTGGTGTGGCCAGCCCCTACCCCATGTCATCTTATTAGCGTAGACACCCCAGAGGCCCACCGGGAATCACAAGGACATACCCAAGGATGTGGAGGTCACTTCCCAGGAACAGGGACACAGGCCAGCCACACTCCCGGTCTTGTAGCAGTCACCAGTTCTCTCTCAGTCTGATCACTAATGGCCCAACGGCTGGCCCACTCTGGTTGTGCCAGCTCTGCGGGCCTAGTGACTTCATCTAGGAGTAGTTGCTGAGCTTAAAAGCTGATCTGATATCTGCAGCAAATGCATTGGGATGGAAAGATCTGTGATTTCTATTGTTGAGAAAGTAAGAGGTATTAGTGGTAGTACTATGGTTTCTTGTGTTGACAAAAAACATCCAAACTCAGATTTTATAAAGGGTTTCTTTAAGCCAAGTCTGGGGACATTCCTGGAAGCACGATCTTTTGGATTGAGAAAACCCTCCAGAAGAGGGCAGTTTTGCAGCTTATTTTATATGTTGGAATCAGAGGAGAGTGCGTACGGTGTGAAACCCAGTGGGGGTCGATGAAGGAGGCTGGGAAATCTGTAGGATTGCGTGAGACAACGGAGAGACACTTGTACGTCTTTTTACATTGGTGGGAGCAGGGCAGTTGACAGTTAACATTTAGAGTAAACAGAGATGGTATGTGGGCAGCAAGATAAGAGCTTTGATGCCCCTGGTTCTGCCTGCAAGGGGTCTGGAGAATTGCCATTTTAAAGGCACCTTATCCTCCTAGACGTGTACGCCCAGCAGACAGACATGCTTGAGGTAAAGACTGGCCGTTTACTAAGGAAGATGAGGGCTGGGGTGTGAGTGCCTGCCATGACCTGCCCAGTCAGGAATTTATTGTCCCACCGTCCTGTGCAACTTCTGGTCACTGGGATTGTCAGGTCGGCTGCATGGTCCCCTTTTCGTTCACAGTTGAGTACATGATTGATGGAAGGTTAGGAAAATGAGGATAGAATTTCCCCCGTCCAAATTCATGGTACCTGTGAATGTTGGTCATGTTTAAGATCTGTGTTAGAACTTGGTGTTTAGTAATTTTCTTACCCTGATACGAGAGGTTGGGACTTGGAAGGCCCTCAGATGCCCACTTGGTAGGTGTAGCTAAGCACTGGGCGCTTAGCAATGGTTTCTTCAGATGGAGCTCTTTATGTTACTCTTGAGGGTGTAGCCACCGGGCCAGCTCACACTGGAGACCTCTGGGATGCAGTCTTGAGGTGCCATCCACGGAAGCATTTGTGAGTGGACTTGCTAGTAAATTCTTGGAGGTACCTTGAAAGGTCCTGAGTTGTATTCCAGTGCTTTTTCTTTCCAGATTTACAAAATCTAAAACCATTGACTTTTTTCCCTGACTTTTTATTGTGAAAGTTTTCAAGTAGAAAAGGAAGTTGAAATAGGCAGTTGAACATTTGTATGCTCACCACCCAGATTCAGGAATTACAAATATTTTGCCATCTTAACCTATTTTTAAAAATCTTAACTTAGAAAATAGGTTACAGACTTTTGAGCACCTGCAGTAAGGCCGCTTTGTTGCCACCAGTTCCAAGTGCGGCTACTCTCCCCCCTCTGCTGTTTTTTCCTCAGACTTTTAAAATGAACTTTCCTGTACATAGGAAAGGTGAAACTATAGCTGAATTGTACAGGTATGCCCTCCACTGACATTCATTTGCTAACACTTTGCTGCATTCACGTTTTTTGTTAAGCTATTTGAAAGGTACAGTCCATTTCAGATGCCATGAGACCTGTTGAAATAAGGGGACACCAGGCCAGCTTTGATACAGGCAGGCCGCCTTCCAGAAGGCGGTGGAGAGGTTTGGGGCTGATGGGGAGGGGACCTGTGCAACCCCCATGGGTAAGGGTAGGTCAGAGTGGGGCAGGTTGAGCTGTCCCTGCTGATGAGGGACAGGCATGTGAGGCTTGTGTGGCTGGTGGATGGACTCTCGGAAAAGGGGGGGACCAGCCAGCTGTCCTGACAGCGTCGCCCTCGGCTCTGACTTCCTTGGGCTCTGGGGCCGCTCTTGGGAAGAGTCCTTGGGACTTTGCACACCAGTGTTTTCCTCAGTATTGCTTCCTGCTCCTTGAGACACCGTCTTCCTGACTTATTTGTGGAATGCCTCCTACCTAAGCTTTAAGCAGTAGGCATTCAGTGGGTAGTCACTGAATGAATTATGCAGTCCATTCACTTGTAAGTCTATCTTCCTTGAGTAATAAGTTTTATATAGTTAAGAATTTTTACCAGTTAAACTGATTCTTCTCTCCTTTGTTAATTAGGCTTGATAATTACTTTAACTATTTTGTTATGTTTTAGTCTCTAGAAAATTAATTCAGTGTTGCTTTTAATTCTTAAATGTGTGAACATGACTATGTTATAGACACAAAGACTAATACATCAGAACTGAATATAGTTCATATATGTGAATGAAATTTGCAGTGCACATTTTTCTGTTATATGAGAATATTTCTCCATATGTGTTTTATGATGTGGACTGAAAGTGGAACCAAACTGGCTTAAATGATAGGAACTGCTTCTGTAAGATGTCTTTTCGCTGCTGTATGAGTTGAAAGTTTCTCTGAGGCTCCTCCAGTCACTGGATCTTTCCGTCTGGTTTCTGGAAGTGTGGGAGCAGAAGGGAACTGTCAGGTCTTGACTAGAATTGCTTCTCTTGCCCAGGACGCTGGCCTGCTGACCTTGCATTGAACTGTGCTGTCTTGAACTTGACCCTGTGCTGTCTCCTCCCCTCTGACTGGCAGGTCACCATCCCATGTGACAGGCCTTTGTGTCCATCACACCAGTCTGAACCGGTTCTGACCTCTGGCAGCAGACTGGGTCGGGATGCGGGGCGGGGGGTGGGGGGGTGGGGATGGATGCTCTATGAGGGGGGTTCTGGTTGACCTCTGAGGAGCTGTACTTTGGGGTCTTGCAGGTGCCCCCACCTTACTCACCGAAGGGTCTGGCCCTCTGACCTGTTCATTTCTCCGTCCCTCTGAGCTGTCCTTGGCCCCCAGGCCTGAGGAAATAAAGCTGTTTGCTTCTGGTCAGGGTGCGTTTTAGCCATTGTTTTGCTTAAAACATGATGTCACATTTGATGGCTGACCCGGATAATGTTGCTCTTGCGATGCTGTAGTAATGAACTGTTATTTCACTATTTTACAGAGTGCGTATGATTTCACGTATTTTTGCTGAACTTTTAAGAGAGGCACTTGGATGATGGATTGACAAGAACAGTGAAATTCTGTGCACAGTTTCAAATTGGAGCATATTGAATTTTCACCCTAGTTCAGCAGCTCTGCTGCTCACTTAACCACAGATGAATGAAGACCCCATTCGGGAAGACACCTGGCCAGCGGTCCAGAGCTGATGCAGGTAGGCAGTGCGGCCCCCTGCGTGCTAGCTGCACGCTGACAGCAGTGCAGCTGAGCCGTCCCGTCTCCCACGCCGCGGGGCTGGCTCTTCCGAAAGCTCTGTGCTTCCCAGCATCTCACACACCCGTGGACACACGACTTCGGGTTCTTGAGAGGCAGGGGTCACACCAATTTTTTTCCCCTGTGGTCTGTCCCGTTGTAGCAAGTTACAGATGTTCCATGAATTTAGTAAGTGAATTGTAAATACCTAGTTAGCAGGACTATGGTATAGAAAGGATTTGTCCTTCCTCTTTGAAAGAAGTGAAAGTGAGGCAAATAGATGAGTATTAGATTTAGTAAGATTTAGCATATTTACAGCAGTTTTAAGGAATAAAAGTAAACTCAGTGTTTTGGTGTATTTATTTGAAAGAACTTTACTGGAATGAAGTGTATGGAGCTGGTTAACAGAAATTACTCTTATTTTTGTGGCACAGAACTAATATAACTAGAAGTTTAGACTTTGTGTGATTTTGAACTGCCCCCTAAACTTCACTATAAAAGAGGTGGGTGACATTTTCCTTAGGATGGGTTCCTCTTCATCAGAAATATATTTGAGTGTTGGAGAATAGTTTATAACATGTTAAGGTTCTTCGATAAATGAATCTGAGAATTATGCTGGCAGAATTACTGATCGTAGGAATGGTTGCTCCAGATTTAGAACTGTTTTGTGCACTTACTAGGGCAGTATTTGGAATTCCGTTGTGGGAGACCTCTCATGACGATCCCGTGGGTGCAGGTGTGCAGGATCTGTCAGGAAGGCTGACTTTGGATATGATGACAGACAGCCATGCCAGTCGTCCGAGTGTTTGCTGTCCCAGGCCCAGCTCCATCAGCTCTCACACTCCAGGGGCGTGTTCTCCTGAGGCTGTAAGCTGTGTTTGTATAAAGCTTGTCTTGAATTAGCTCAGCCTCTTATGCATGCCTCTGTGTCCTTTTGCTTTTACTCTGTTTCATATGGAGACTGTCTTTATCTCCTGGGACCCGAGGCAGGGCACAGGACAGTTGATGAGAAGGTGTGTGTGTGTGTGTGTGTGTGTGTGTGTTGCTGTCTGGTGAGCCTCACTAATATTGTTGGGGGCTCCATGTGCCAGCATTTGTGGGTCTCGCAGGCGATGAGATTTCAGATTTCCTGCTTGTATAGTGTGATGAGCTTTCCTGACTTTGCCCTTCAGGTATACTAAGCCACATTGCTTTACCACCTGATGCAGCGGCCCCGGGGCCACTGCTGGCCTCTCAGAGCTGGGCTTGCCCATATGTTTGCTGAGTTGCAGGGCCTTGCGAGGCTTCACAGGGAAGCTTTCCAGGGAAAGGCACTCACAGGGGAGGGGTGCGCAAATCGGGGGGCTGGCCGTAGTGCGGTGGTGCGGATGGGAGGGGTGAGTAGCACTCACCCAGAGGACTTGGGGGGCAGACCCTGGTATTTACCTTTGCAGCATCTGAGTTCCACACAGTTACAAAATGGTTACTTTGGAAAATGTATCTGAATGAGCTTCTGTTAGAACAGTTTGAGTAGAGTAGTTTTTCTTGCCTGTCACGGTTTAGTAAATAACTTGTGAGTCACAGAACAGTTTATTTTGTAAGCATGGCTCTGTTTCTTCTCTCACCTTGACAAGAAATAAATGTGACTGCCTGGTAAAGGGACTTTGTTCCGCTTCCCACTGGAACGTCTGTGTTGCTCAGGTGGGCGAAGTAACCCCCTGGTGACCTCTTGTGATGACCAGCTGACCTCAGTGTCCAGAGAGGGCTGTGCTCTTCTCTGACTGAGGTGTTGGGGACCACTCCCTAGCAGTGACAGAGACCCTCCTCACCCCTCTCCGCGCCTGCGTGGTGCTGCACTGTGTGGAGGGAGGCATTGGCTTCCTCAGCAATCAGTCATCTGACGGGCCGGCCCTGCTCTTCTGCTGGGAGAGATGAGCACTGCAGTCAGCGGGTAATGCGCGTGTCTTGCGGTGTGTCATTGGCACAGATTTTTTTTTAAAGATTTATTTTATTGATTTTTGACAGACAGAAACAGAGACAGAGAGAGACAGAGAGAAGGGGGAGGGCCCAGAGCAGTCTCCATAGTTGACAGTGTTCCATATAGTTTCACTCCACAGGTGGGCACAGGGCTGCGCAGGGCATGTGGGTCCGCATGGGCCGGGGCCGGGACTCGATCCTCGGTCCCCGGGGCTTCAAAGCGAGTGCTTAACCCGCTGAGCCATCCCAGCTTTCCCTTGGCACAGATTTCTAGCAGCAGAGCTGAGCCACGTTTTCAGTGCCAGTGTCACTCCGGGAGATACCACTGCACCCAGCCCCCTCCATGGGCTCTGCCACTTCTCACTGCTCCCGGCAAGCAGTGAGCAGGCGTCCTCGCTGCCAGGTCTCGACAGAGGAGGGTGTGGCCAGCTGCACCTCAGTGTGGCTTTAAGGCTGGCACTGAATCTCTCGTCTTACTTGTCAGGGCCTCTTGGGCCTTCCCTTTTCTGTGCTTACCTTGCCCGGTTTTCTTGACTTCCAGAGCTCTTTGTACAAATGTCAGAGTAGGGAAGCCGGGATGGCTCAGTGGGTTAAGTGCTCACTATGCAGCCCCAGGGACCGAGGATTGAATCCCAGCCCCGGCCCTTGTGGACCCATATGCTGAGCTGGGGAGTGCCCCCAGTTCAGTTCTCACCGGAGTGAGACCCTGGCCCAGTTCCTGCCCTGTGCAGCCCCGCCCACCTGTGGAATGAAACTATGTGGAAAAACCGATGATGTGCAACTATGGAGACTGTTCTGGGCCCTCCCCCTTCTCTCTGTCTCTGTCTCTCGCTCTGTGTCAAAAACAATAAAAAAAAAAAAGTCAGCATTACTAGCCTGTGTCGGTGGTGTGAGTAGTTCCCCTCCCTGCTATGTGGTGGCAGCTCCTAGGAGACAGCCCTCTGGGAGGCCCTGGGCCCTGGCTCCATTGGCGTGGCCTTGGCGCACTTCCTGTTGGACTTCTGTACTCCTGGGTTGTGCTGGGGTTTCCTGGCACATGTGTGATGGTGCTTCTTCCTCTTGTTTTCTGAGGAGGATACTGCAGTAATGTGGAGAGAAGATTGTGTGAGGTGGAAACTCTGCGCCCTAACATGGATGTAAATGTCAGTTGGTAATTTAGCTGGGTACAGAGTTCTCATCAGCTTGCCTCAGCTTTGAAGGCATCACTTATCTCTCATTGTCTATGTTGATGGTGGAAGAGTGAGTCTAGTACACTTCATTTCTTAAAGATTTATTTTTATTGTTTTTTGACAAACAGAGAGAGACAGAGAGAAGGGGGAGGGCCCAGAGCAGTCTCCATAGTTGACAGCATTAGTTTTCCATATAGTTTCACTCAACAGGTGGGCACAGGGCTGCGCAGGGCAGGAACTGGGCCGGGAGCCTCCCGCATGGGCCCCGGCAAGAACTGAACTGGGGGCACACCCCCATTCAGCATATGGGTCCGCATGGGCTGGGGCCGGGATTTGATCCTCAGGCTCCGGGACTGCAAAGCGAGCGCTTAACCCGCTGAGCCATCCCAGCTTCCCCCACACTTCATTTTTTAAAGGATTTGTAAACATACACTTCATTTTCTTAGAGCAGTTTTGCGTTCACAGCAGATTTAAGCAGAGCGTACAGGTTTCTTATGCCCCCACCACCCACCCCCGGCAGAGTTCCACACCAGATGGTACGTTTGTTACAGGTGATGAGCCTGCGGAGACACATCACTGTCCCTTAGAACCTTTAGTTTACCTAAGGGTTTGTTGTTTGTGTTACACATTCTGTGGGTTTTGACCAATGTAGTTAACACGTGAGCATGTGTCCACCATTACCACGTCACGCAGAGCAGCTCCACGCCCCTCAAACACCCCCTGCTGCAGCTCTTCACCCCTGCCAGCCAGGGACTCCTTTTTTTTTTTTATTTTTCAGTTACATTGGCATTCAATATTATATCAGTTTCATGTGTACAACATAGTGGTTAGAGATTTACATAACTTGCAAAGTGATGTCCCGGTAAATCTTGTCTCCACCTGACACCGTGCATAGTTATGACCAGATTGACTGTATTCCCTGTGCTGTACTTTACATCCCTGTGACTTGTAACTTCCAGTTTGGACTTCTTACTCCCTTCAACCGCTGACTGTCTATTGTCTGCATAGTTTTGCCTTTTCCAGAGCATCATACAGAGTCATACAGGAAGAGCCTTAGCAGGCTGATCTCTTTCTGGGTAATAAGCACTTCAGGTTTCTCAGCGCCTTCTGGCGCCTTCGCTCGTTTCTCTTTAGTACTGAGTCGTGCTCTCGTCAGTACTGGGCATAGTACTACATTTGATTATCCTCACCTGCTGAAGGCGTCTTGGTTGCTTCCAAGTTTCGGCATTTATGCGGACTGGAGACAGGAAGTTCTCTGCTCATTCTTTTTAGTGTTCAGAACTCTTCCTTGTCATAACCTCTCGTTCCCATTTCATGATACAGTTTCTCCAGTTCCCTTGAGGATACCGGTTTTTGTAGTTCTTGGACGATCGTGTGAACAGGGGTGCTGCTTGTGTGACCGTCTTTGTACCATAGAGGTTTTGTTAGGTGACAACTGTTGATCATGGTTTGTTCGCTGATACTTACCAATTAAGGATGAATGGTAATACGGGTGGCTTACCTTTTCTTGAGTGATTTAGAAGACTGTTTCTGCCCCTGTACACTTCTAAATGGCAAAGCTGAACTTTGCGGGGATGTGTGGGGCCTGATTTTGCCCAGGATGCAGGGACAGGGCTGTGGTTGTTAACACTGGGGCCACATCAAGTGTTCAAGCCATGTGGGAAGGCAGGGGCTGTCCTGGTGCCGGGCATGGTGCCAGTAGAACTTGACCGAATCCTGTATTTGCACGTGTGCTTTTGCATTTCTCACCTCCTCATCTTCATCTACTCGAAACCTAGAGATGTCCCAGAGATGCTCCCAGTAGGTTTGCTCTCTGTCGGAGCTGCCCACATGTTTGTGTGCAGACATGCTGGGTGACAGTGGGTGAGATGGTTCTGTGAAGACCAGGGCTGTCTCACCACCTTTATGAACCAGAACGACAGCCTTACGACCAGTCTCCATGTATCTTCTTTCTCAGTTAACTTTCTCAATTTGTAAATGTAACAGTAATACAGAAATTTGTGCTTAAAAGTGGGTACCTCAGTGGAAGGCCAAGGAGAGAGAAGCCTGCCTTCTCTGCCCATGGAACCCTCTGTTCTGAGTTTATGGTAAAAGGTCTTTTGTTTTTGTTAGAGCCCTGGTTAGTGTGAATTTTTATCAGTATGGTAAGTACTGCTTTTGCTGTATTCTGGATTGATTTTTTCATTTTCTTAAATTCAGAATAGTTTAATTTTCATTGTGATTTTATATTTGAACTGTGGATAGATTTTTTTTTTTTTTAGAAGATTGTTGTTTAATTTTTAATGGTGGAGTCTTTCCAAGGGCATATTATTACTTTCTAGTTTAATTCTGATGTGGTCAGAGAACATACTTTATGTGATTTCAGATTGTTTTCAGTGTATTGAAGGTTTGCTTTCTGAGTAGTATATGGTGCATCTGGGTTAATGTCTCATGGGAGCTGGAAAAAAAACGTGTTTTTGGCATTATTGGGTTAGCGCTCTATAAATATCAGCTAATTCAAGTTGGCTGCTTGTCATGTTCACGCCTTCTATATCCTTTCTGATTTTCTATCCATTTGTTATATTAATTACTGAGAGACAAGAGTTCAAATCTCAAAATTATGGGTATGTTAATTTTTCTTGTCAATTCTGTCAGTTTTTGTGTTATGTATTTAGTAATCTGTAATTAGGTTTACATACATTTAAGATTGTTATGACTTCTTCATTAATTCACCCTTTTTTATAATTTTTATTATTTCCTTTTTGATCCAATAACTTTATCTTGGAATGTTCATTTATTTGTTTGATAGCATTTCTTCCCTTTTTATATGGTCAATTAATTGATGCATTTTGACTATTTATGGTCCACATGTTATCGTTGTTGGGATTGGAAGTATTTTTGCTGGGTATGATATGTTCAGTCACTGGTAGGTTGCATTGTTTGTTTATTTTAGCAACACCTTAAAGAGTTAGTGCACTGTCTTCTGGTATACATTGTTCTGACAACAAATCTGGAACCAGTGTTTTCTGTTTCTCTACATTTAATGTGTGTTTTATTCTTTGGCCATTTTACTAAAACATTGTCAGTGGTTTTCAGAAATTTGATGAGGATGTGCCTTGGTGTGGTTGTCTTTGTTTTTGTCTGTCTTCGGCTGTGTTCATCTTGTTGGACTTGTGGCTGTGTACTTAGCACATCTGCAACACTTTCTGCTGTTAGTTTTTCAGATTGCTTTTTCCTGTCTCACCCCTCTGCTCTCATTCGTGGAGTCGGGTTCCATTTCTGGGATGTTCCTTCTCCCAGTTTTTTCCTTTTTGTGCCATTTTCAGTATGTCGTATTGCAGTGTCTCAGGTCCACGGATTCTTTTTTTAATCCGTGGGGTCTAATCTGCTATTAATCACATTTAGTGATTCTTTAAAAAATTTATTTCCGATCACGTATTTTTCCCTATGTATGTTTGTTTTTTTAAGATTTATCTTTATTGGTTTTTGACAGACAGACAGACAGATAGACAGAGAGGAGGGGGAGGGCCCAGAGCAGTCTACATAGTTATACGTCATCAGTTTTTCAACATGGTTTTGTTCCACACAGGTGTGCGGGGGCCACACCTCAGTTCAGCACATGGGTCCGCACGGGCCGGGGCCAGGATTCAATCCTTAGTCCCCCGGGGCTGCAAAGTGAGCACTTAACCTGCTGAGCCGTCCCAGCTTCACCTGTTTCATTTCTTTTTTTTTTTTTTTTTAAATATATATTTTTTATTTATTTATTTTTGACAGAGAGAGAGATAGAGAGATACAGAGACAGAGAGAGAACTGAACTGGGGGAGCTCCCAGCTCAGCATATGGTTCCGCACGGGCCGGGGCGGGATTCGATCCCTGGTCCCTGGCGCTGCAAAGTGAGTGCCTAACCCACTGAGCCATCCCGGCTTCCCCCTGTTTCATTTCTTGAGTCTTGATTTTCAATTGTTCTGGCAGGAAGAAGGTTCTGTAGCCTCATACTTTATGGCTAGGATGGTCACTGTTTGGTTTCAGGTTTGTCCACAGGGCTTGGCTTGGTGTTTTATGGCCAGTTTGGGAAGATGAACTGTTCTCCCTTCATCATATTTTCCCGAACCCTATTCTGTCCCCTTATTGAAAGTCCAGCAACCAGATGGTTTTCTTGCATGTTGTGTTTACAGTTTATTTCACCTCATGTTTTATATGGCAGTTCTTATAAGTTAATTTTTTTGGAGTTTTCATTCAGTTTTCATGGACTTTTGCTCACTTCTCTTCTAGGCCATGCTGGTGTATCTGCAAGCATGATGAAGAAAAGGACGTCTCACAAGTAAGCAGTTCTGAAACTTGCTTTGGAGATAGCAGATAGGGGCCTGCGGTTGTGGGGCTCTGAGGCCCCTCACATGAGTCCCTCCCCCTGGAGTTAGGGGGTCCAGGCTCACAGCAGCCTGGGCCGGCCCTTCAGCCGCTGGGCTGGCCCCCTCTCCCCACCCGCAGCTTGCCGGGAGCAGGGCTGTAGACGGAAGAAGCGTCAGTGTGGCAGGCTCATGGCCAAACCCTTCCGCCTCCCGCCTCAGAGGGCTGCACACCTGGCCCGGGCTGTGGGCAGAAGCCGGGCACACTCACTGCTGGTAATTTAGAGAGCGTATGCATGCTGAAAGATAGTGAAGTAGTCGTGTGTTTAAGTGACAGATTATGTTACAGAAGCTCTAAATTCTGCAGGCATTAGACTGCAGAAGACATTTCTTTCTCCCTGAAGTTGTTACTCCTTTTGCATGTAGCAAGTGTCCAAAGAGGGAATTGAGATACTGTCTTAAATAATAATATCCACCTGTACTGTATCACATTTCATAGATTTCACCAGTATCGACCAGTACTGGTGACTACAGCTACACTGGAAACCCCTAACGAGTCAGTTCTAATAGCACAAGTCTTATCGTAGGTTGTTAAGAGTGGAATAGTCCGTCTACCCTGGTACCTCCGGGGCCTCTCATTGCAGCGTTATTTCCGCCTTATCCCCATGGTCACTGCAGAGTGCTGAGGAGTGTGGGAGGGTGCCTTTCAGTAATTGTCGGTGCTGAAAGCAAGCCTGTGTTCATGTAAATAAACACATGAAATACAATGTAAATGTCTCTGACACTCAGTTCAAGAGATGACCTGGAAAGTAAAAATGTGAAGGTAAGTGTGCTGTTGTGTCCCTGAGGTTTGATAAAGTGCTTCTCACATTTCATTTCATTTCCCATCACCCTCATGGCTCTCCTGTATCCAGTGATCTGATCCCTGATATAATAAATCTCTATTCATCATCCTGTTCCATACTTGCTGAACCATTTCTTGGCACAAATAAAGGTGATTATTAAAAGTTAAATACAGTGGGGAATAAAAGCAAATAACTTGTTAACTTTATAAGAACAGAACAACTACTGCAAAATAGATTTTGCCACTTAGGTTAAAATAAATGGCTTTAAGGATGTGATGTGCATTGTTTTATCCGTTTCTACAAATTTCCAGATAGGATTTCAGGCATTTATAGACCTGAGCTATTAACACATTTCATGTGAGGGAGCTGTCATGTGTATCATTTGTTAACTCACTGCTTTGATGTACTAGTTACTTTTTCCCCTATAGCGCTAGGAATCAGCACAGGCCTGTTAAGTTTTTACAGGTCGTATGTGTACTAGCTGAAGTGATCTTCCATCTGTATGTTCTGTGATGTGGGGAACTCCATCTAGTGCTTGTCTCACAGGCTAAGATGTGTGAACATGGTACTGTGTGGTGAAAGGCAGAAATTGGAATGGAAAAGTGAAATAATTCAGTCATTGTAGAAATTTGTGAGACACAGGTAAACACAGAGGAAGACAGCCTAATTATTTCTAATGCCATCATCCAGGGGTTATTGCTGTTAATGATTTAATGTATATTTTAAAAGTCTTTTTTGCATATCTGTATGGATAATTGTGTGTGTAAAATTTTTCATGTCATATTTTTTTTGTGAGTTTTAAAATGTCTTTAATTTTTTGTGTGATTGTAATAGATATACAGTTAATTCATCATATAGATGAAATACTCTTTAATTCTTGAATCATTGGGACCTATTGTTGAATGTTTTTGTTTTCAATTTCCTGTTATGAACATTGCTCAGAATATCCCGAGCACTATCTTTGAGTGTCCATTGTTTTCTTTTGGTAAATTCCTCGACGTAGAAGCACTGGGACTAAGAGGGTCATGTTGTTTACTAGGAGGTTGTATCTGTTCTGTAAGCAGAAGGAAAATAATACCTCACTATGTAGTTTACATTGAATAACTCATCAGTTTGCAGTTTTTGTTATTGTAATAGCAAGGTCAGTTCACCAGCAAAGAACACAGAAATTTATGGAAAATGTAAAGCAGATGGGGACAGCTTTATATAGAAACTAAGCTGAGCTGTTAAGGACAAAGACAGCAGAGGCCGACGACAGCCAGCAGTCATTACGGTGAGGATCTGACCGCTGTGGTCGAGCTGTGGACGCCCGCCTCCCCTCCGCTGCCGATGTGAGGTCTCTGCTCACTCCCAGTGTACGGCAGCGGCACTTGCTGCTCAGACGCCAGGACCCCAGCTTGGCTGGAGAAACACACCACAGCTACGAGTTCGCTCTGTCTTGCCTTGCATCTTAAGCATGAAGGTCGGGAATCGTCGGTCCACGGAGGAGTACTGGTAGCACAAAAGGACAGGAGAGCTAACCAGGATTCAGCACGCCACCACTCAGACGGCTCCAGCCCCAGCACGGACGAGGCCGAGCCCACAGAGGTCAGGGAGGGATCCAGAAAGGAAGGGAGCCTCTCCTCAGGCCAGAGGCTTGCCCGTTAATCAGAAACAACGCTCAAGACAAGGACCAACCAGGCTTGTGGAAGTAAAAACACTGTGTAAGATTTTCAGTAGACAAGCTGAAATTCAGGCCTGCCTGTTTTTATTTTATTCAAGAAAAACTGAGTGGTGCATTCTTGATGCACAGTATGAGAGGGAAGTTGAGTCACAGAAGACAGGTCTGAAGGTGCTCGCATTCTCCTAATGAGAGTTTCAGAAGGTGGTGGAGGAGGAAAGCACACATGGAAGGTGCATTTGCACAGCTCTCTAGAATGACCAAGTGCTAGTGAGGGATCGTTAGAGACACATCACAAGTTCTGATGATGTTTCAGAATCCAGGAACAAAGAAAATTCTAAAAATAGCTCAAAGAAGAAAACATTACCTTCAAAGAAGCAAGGATCAAACTGGCATGTTATCTGTAGCTCTGGGAAACAGAAGGAAAATGAAAATACTTTTTTCAATGAAACTGCTGAGGGGAAGGGGTTTTGGAATCTGTCTTGTGCACTTTGGTTATTCCTGGATGAGGGCAAAGGGGTATTTTGATGCTTGTAAGCATTTAGAGTTTGCATTTTTGAGCCCAGTCTGATTGACCAGAGGATATATCTATTAATAGAAAGACAAAATAGACATGAGAAGAAAATATAGGAAAACTGTAAGGAAAAAGTAATAAAAATCCTTCCTTGCTTATTTCTAAATGGGGCAGTATATAAAAAGTTAGTCTTAAGATAGTAGAAAAATGAAAAATAATGATTTTGAGCAAAAGTCTCAGTTGCAGCAGTGTGGTAGAAGTGTCCAGGTGGGGTTCTTCCTGTGTATAATTAAAGTGTTTGCTCTACAACTTTTTACTTTACTAAGAATTTTTTGTTTTTATTTTTGCTTGATCTGGAGAAGGGAAAGTGTAGGTTTATGTTTAAATTTGGTATTTCAGGAGTTAGAAGTAATTGCTATAAGACTAGAAATAAGAGCTGTGGCTTTCCTTAGAAACTTTATTTGATGCAGAGAAACCTCAGTCATTTTAACTGTAGAGACGAAGGAAGAAAGGGTGAGGAAATGAAAGCATGTAGCACAAAACAGAATGAAGTGACCAAGCATATTCCTTCCTACAGCAAAAGGTGATTAAAATTCCCTGAAAGGTGAGGAAATAAAATACAAAAGGGTCACATGTCTTCAGAATGAAAGGACATGGGACCCACTGGAAAGAAGATGCCCACTGGTCACAACTGAGTCCTTGGTGGAGCTCAGGGGGGTGGGGGTGGCATGTGACGGGTAGGGGGTGGGTGGGGAGGGTGGGATGACACTCTTCCGAATTGAGGGGGTCAGAGGAGTGGGCCACATCCCTCCTCAGGGCCAGCTGCGCATCACAGAAGAGTGCAATTCATGCGGACAACAAGCGGCTGAGCAGGGGACCGCTGCTCTGAGTTGGCCACTGACCTGTTCTGCTCTCAGTGGCTAGGGTTGTACTGGTGTTGACAGTCATGGTGGTAGAAATTCCATCTCTTAACTCTAGGATAGAATCGTTTTTTAGTCGTAGTCAGTTTTCTCCAGAGAAACAACCTGTGGTGTGTGTATGTGCATGTGTGTTAGTGTTCATGTGTACTATATAGAGAGACCCAAGAAGGAGCCAGCGCCGCAGCTGCACGTACGCATGTGCACTGTGTATAGAGGTTAGAGGCCCGTGGAGGAGTCAGCGCGGCAGCTGCACGTGCGCATGTGCACTGTGTATAGAGGCTAGAGACCCGAGGAGCCAGCGCCGCAGCTGCATGTGCGCATGTGCACTGTGTGTAGAGGTTAGAGACCCGAGGAGGAGCCAGCGCCGCAGCTGCATGTGCGCATGTGCACTGTGTGTAGCGGTTAGAGGCCCGAGGAGGAGCCAGCTGCGCGTGCGCATGTGCACTGTATAGAGGCTAGAGACCCGAGGAGCCAGTGCCGCAGTTGCACGTGTGTGTACACACTGTATAGAGAGGTTACAGACAAGACAGCCAGCGCTGCAGCTGTAAGTGTGCATGTGTACTGCATAGACAGTTACGGACCCTTTGGGGCAGCCGCGCATGCGCACTGCATATAGAGAATGGTTTGAAACCCGAGGAGCAGCCAGCAGTGCGACTGCAAGTACGTATGTGCACTGTGTATAGAGAGGTTAGAGTCCCAAGGAGGAGCCAGCGCCCCACCTGCACGTATGCATGTGCACTGTGTATAGAGGTTAGAGACCCACTGAGAGGCCCATGCTGCAGTTGCAAGTGCACATGCACGCTGCACAGAGAGAGGTTAAGAGACCCACGGAGGGGCCCACGCTGCAGCTGCAAGTGCACATGTACGCTGTATAGAGAGGTTAGAGACGCAAGGAGTAGCCAGCACTGTAGCTGCACGTGCGCATGTACACTATATAAAGAGGTTACAGACCCAGGACAGCCTCTGCTGGAGCTGCAAGTGTGCATGTGCACTGTGTATAGAAGGGTTATGGAGCTAGTGGCGCAGCTGCGCATGCGGACTGCGTATAGGGCGTGGTTAGAGACCCAAGGAGGAGCCAGTGCTATAGCTGCATGTGCGCACTACACTGTGTATAGAGGTTAGAGACCCACAGAGGGGCCAGCCCCGCTGTTGCAAGTGCGTATGTGCACTGTATAGAGAGAAGTTAGAGACCCAGAGTCAGTATTGCAGCTGCGCATGTGCACTGTGTAGAGGTTAGAGACCCAAGGAGGAGCCAGTGCCGCGGCTGCCTGTGCGCATATACACGGTATAGAGAAAAGTTAGAGACCCATGGAGGAGTCAGTGCCTGCACCTGCGCATGTGCACTGTGTATAGAGATTAGGCACTCGAGCCACCGCCAATTGCTCATGTACATTGTATGGAGAGAGGTTGGAGACCCATGAAGGAACCAGCACTGCAGCTGCAAGTATGAATGTGCACCGTGTATAGAGAGAGGTTAGAGACCCACGGAGGAGCCAGTGCTGCAGCTGCAAGTGCGCATGTGCACTGTGTATAGAGAGGTTACAGACCCAAGAAGGAGCCAGTGCTGCAGCTGGAATCCAAAGGCAGGATAGCTCTTCCTTGGGAGAGAGAACTTTTTCTTAATCTGTCTACTGATTTGATGAGGCCCACCTACATCATGGAGCACAGCCTGCTGCTCTATATGTTTTCTACAAAAATCCCTTCTCAGAACAAATCTCAGAGCAGTGACCAAATACTGAGTGCTGTGGCTCAGCCAAGTTGACAAGTAAAATTAGCCTTCACTCTGATATAGATGCCATACTTGTTCATAATTTTGGTGGTGATGGTAGAATGGCTGTGTGAATTGAAAGTGGTGCAGGTGACTGCCTCCTCAGTGAGGTTTGGGAACCAGTCTACACCTTTGCTGTGAAGGAAGACTGATCCTATATACAGCAGGAGGCACCGGGATTTTTTGCCTCAGGAGCAAGAGGGTTGGCAATTGATTGTCTCTGAAGAGAAGTGTAATGCTAACAATGATTCTTCCATTCCATGAGAGGAATGTGATCACCATCACCAGCCATTTTCTGCAGAAGGCGGGTTGGAGGCGGTGACTCCTTCCCAGGGAGTGTGACAAGGCCTTGGGACTTGATAAGTGCCTCACGGAGCTTTTTTCTCTCCACCGAGTTTTGCATTGCAGAGTATTTTTCTGGTGATAAGAGATTGGTTCCTGCATGTGAACAGTATTGCAGTTAGCTCCTGGCTCTGCCCTTCCTCTCTCCATTGAATGTGAAGTCATTTGTTCCTTATAATACCCTTTTGTTCAGCGAGCTGTTTCTCCTTGACATGTTCTTTCCTCCCCTCTTCAGAGTGGTGGTTTAACTATTGCCCGACCACATAACAGTTACTATTCTGCTTCTCTTGTCCCATGCTTGTTCTGCAGTTAGATACACTCATGGCTTACTGTTAGCCCTGTGCTGAAACTTCCAAGCGTTCATTGATTAGCTGAAGCTCCTGTAACTTTTGCAGGAAGCATCTGTGAAAACAGTGCTCCCCAAATTCTTACACATTCACACAGTTTCATCTGCAGCCTTCTACTCTGAGGTCAGTATAGAATTTTTGACTGGTCATAAAACCTTTGGCTCACATTTTTTTCCCTGAGAACCTTAATTTTGTCATTCTGTTTTTTGGTGGCACACAGTGTTGCTAAATATTCTCATTTTTATTTTTTTATTTTTATTTTTTAAGATTTATTTTTATTGTGTTTTTTTTTTTGACAGAGAGAAGGTGGAGGGCCCAGAGCAGTCTCCATAGTTGACAGCATTCGTTTTCCATATAGTTTCACTCCACAGGTGGGCACAGGGCTGCGCAGGGCAGGAACTGGGCCGGGAGCCTCCCGCATAGGCCCCGGCAAGAACTGAACTAGGGGCACACCCCAGTTCAGCACATGGGTCCACATAGGCCTGGCCCGGGATTCGATCCTCGGGCTCCAGGGCTGCAAAGCGAGCGCTTAACCCGCTGAGCCATCCCAGTTTCCCCTCATTTTCTTTTCCTACACATAATACACAGTTCTTTTGTTTGGATGCCCAAGAAATACTTTCTTTAAAATCCATTTGTTTTACTAGAATGTCTTAGTGTCGGTAGCTCTAGGTTAGTTTTCTCAGGGGTGCATTTGTATATTTTAAGTTTGTATCCCAGAAACTTTTCTTGAATTATTTAATATTCTTTTCCACTTCTGTGATGTTCGTTTTGGGGTAACTCTGTTACACAGAAGTTGGAATTTGGTATCTGTCGTCACTCATAATTCTATATTTTGTGCCCCATCTGTCTCACTTATGTGTGCTGCATGTCTGCTTCTTCCCCTAGCCTCTAATTTTGTCTTCATGTCTGTAAAGCTCTCACACTCCTTGTGTCCTGGCCTGCGCCTGACGTTCCTCAGGGCATGTATAGCTGTCTTGTTCCACGTAAGGTCCTCTCTCATGGCCTTTGCTGTATGCCTCCTGTCATCTGGGAGCTTTGTTTGGCAGTTGTTCCTCTTCCTGGTGGGTACGGAGTCCTGGGTTGGGCCGGGCCCCCTGCGGCACTCTGAGCTGTCTCCCTTCCTGTGGCGCACTTACACCCACGGCCTCCGGGCAGCTCCTGGGTCACGCCTTTGGAGGTCTACCGCTGGTGGGCCTGGCCCGTCAGCCTCCAAACCTCCTCTCCTTTGCCTTGGACCTTACCCTGCTCCTCTAGGATGTGAGCTTTGAGTGCTGGGGCACCCCCAGCATTTTCTGATCTCATCACGCCTTGCACGGAAGCTAGCAAACCTTTTCCCAGTCTGACTGGAGTTCTCCTTTCGGGTTTGTTCTGCAAATGGTGTTTGTTCCCCATCTTGCTCAGGTAAAGGCCTGTGTGAGCTAACCGGCCTCGTCGAGGCCACGCATCCAGAGTGCTGTAAGCTGTTTCCCTTCCACAAACTCGCTGAATGTACCGAACCGGTCTATTTAAAATGAATACAGGCTTCCCGATTGGTTCTTCACTCCTACCCCCACCGCCCGCAGATTCGCTCTGTTTCACAGCCCGCTCTTATCTTAAGAGCTATGGTAGGACTTGGGCGGGGTACAGGACCTTGGGGCGGCCTTCCCTGGCGTCTGGAGCTCTGGAACAGTTTCCTCTGCCTGCCCTCAGTTGAAGGAAGACTGGCAATTTGTGGCCATGGTAGTGGACCGCCTCTTCCTGTGGACCTTCATCATATTCACGAGCGTCGGGACCCTAGTCATCTTCCTGGACGCTACTTACCACTTGCCCCCTCCCGACCCCTTCCCTTGAGCATGGAGGCCCTTGACCCAGGTCCTTGGCCAGCTGAACTCAGTTCAGCTGAAAAGTTCAGCTGTATCCTCAAGCCCTATCCCTCTCTGCCCCTTAATCTCCTTCACTGGGAACCCAGTCCTCCCATTATTTCGATTCTGGGGAGAACCGAAGTGGGACTGGGCAGGGAAGCCTTCGCTCCACCAGAAGCTATCATCAAATAAGCCAAATTTACTGCTTGGCTTCTTAAAGAAGCTCCTTTGGATATAAATACCTAGGGCTCAGTATAATGGAACAAAGAACAAGAACTAGACTGTAAGCCTTACGCGGGCAGGAACTGTCTTGTTCACTGTAATATCCCCAGCACCTAGCACATGTCCTAACCTATAATAAGCAGTAGGTGCTTAACATTTGTTGAATAAATAGGGAGATTTTTCTGGAAGTAAATACAACCAATTAACAGTATTTATGTTTGCATGTTGGGACTAGTGGTCATTTTTTCTTTGTTTTTACCTTTCTGTAATTTATTATGTTTTGAAATGTGTTATCTTTAGGATAAAAGGTTATTTCTAAAAGGGTGCATTATGTAATGAGGGGGGAAAAAAGCACATTTACAAAAAAAATAAAAAAATAAAATAAAATAAAATGAATACAGTAGTAGTTTTAAGGTCTACAGCCCTCTGAACTCAAAGGTAGCCAAAAGGGAAGGAAAATGACATGGTAGTATATAGAGAAAACCCTAAAGATTCCACCAAACCAAAAAACTACTAGAACTGGTAATAAATTCAATGAAGTAGCAGGATACAAAATTAATTGTCAGGTATTGGTTGCATTTTTATACACCTTTAATGAACTGTCAGAGAAATTAAGAAAATTTCATTTATAATTACATAAAGAAACACATAGGAATAAATTTAATGAAGGAGGTAAAAGACTTGTACTCAGAAAACTGTAAGATATTGAAGAGAGAAATTAAAGAAGATACCAATAAATGGAAGCGAATACTATTCTCGCGTATAGGAAGAATTAACATAGTTAAAATGTCCATACTACCCAAAGCCATCCATAGACTTACTGCAATCCCTATCAAAATCCTAATAGCAGTTTTCACAGAACTAGAATAATTTTAAAAGTTATATGGGACCACAAAAGATGCCAAAGAGCAATTTTAGAAAGGAAAAAAATTGGAGGTATTCTGCTACCTGATGTTATACTATACTATAAAGCCACAGTAATCAAAACATAAAAAGAGATTAATTGATCAGTGGAACAGAATAGAGAACCCAGAAATAAACCCACACCTATATTGTAATCTAATCTGTGTCAAAGGAGGCAAGAACAGTGGGGTAAAGACTGTTCAGTAATTGGTGTTGGGGAAAAGGACAGATATGTGCAAAGAAAAAGAAAAAAGAAACTGGACCACCTTCTTACACCATTGCAAGAATAAACTCAAAATGGATTAGAGATGTCAGTGTAAGACCTGAAACCATGCAACTAGAAGAAAACAGGCAATAAATTCTCTGTGACAGTGCTCTTGAAGATACCTTTTTCTGATCTATCTCCTTGGGCAAGGGAAACAAAAGAAAAATAAACAAATGGGACTACTCCAAAGGAAAAGGTTTTGTACAGCAAAGGAAACCATCAACAACACAGAAAAACAGCCTACTGAGTGGGAGAAGATGTTCCTCAATGATACATCAAATAAGGGATCAATATCCAAAATTTATAAAAAAGACTCATACAACTCAACACCAAAAGAAAAAAAAAAATCTAGCAAATGGGCAGAGGACCTGAACAGACGTTTCTCCAAAGAGGACATATAGATGGCCAGTAGACATAGGAAAAGATGCTCAGTGTCACTAATCACCAGAGAAATGCAAATTAAAACCACAATGAAATAACACCTCACTCCTGCTAGAAGGACCATCATCAGTAAATCTACAGACAAGTGTAGGTGAGGATGCGGAGGAGAGGGAACCCTCATACACAGTTGTCAGGATTACAAATTGGCACAGTCACTATGGAAAGCAGAATGGAGGTTCCTCAAAAAACTAAACATAGAAACACCTTATGACTCAGCAATTCCACTCCTGGGTATTGATCCAAAAAAATCCAAAACAGTAATTTGAAGAGAGAGATAGGCCCTGTAGTTACTGCAGCATTGTGTACAATAGCCAAGACATGGAAGCCACTGAAGTGCTCATCAGGAGATGATTAGGTGAAGAGGTGGTACATTATACAAGGAATAGTACCTGGCCATAAGAAAGAGTGAAGTCTTACCATGGCAATGTGGATGGCGCTAGAAACTGTCATGCTCAGTGAAATAAGTCAGACTGAGAAACACCATATGATCTCAATATGGAATCTCAAGAACAAAATAAATGAACAAACTTAGAGGTTTAGAGAACAAACATGGTTGCCAGAGTGGAGGGGGTTGGGGAGCTGGATGGAAAAGGCGGAGGGATTAAGAAATATTAGTACCGTACAAATTAGTCGTTACACAATAACGAGATGTTATTGTATGTTAAGTACAGTATCGATAACAGTCAGAATGTTGCAGTAACTGTGTATAGTGCCAGGTGGGTACTAGACTAATTGTGGGGAGCAGGTCATAAATTTTATGTCCGTGTCTAACCACAATCCTGTACACCTGAAACCAATATAAAGTGATAGTGAAGACAGTGTATAATAATTTGTTTTTTAAGTTTGTGTTTATGCCAGTTATTAATCGCTTTTATTCATGGTGTACCAAATGAGAGCTTTATGGCCATGAGTGTGGGAGGGGAATTCTTTTCTGCTCTAAATCGTCTCACTCTTGGCATATAACAGCATCCAAGTGCCAGCATGGCAGTGACCTTCAGCTTGTTCAGGCCAAGTCCTATCTCCTTTAATATCTTTGGATGTCTAAGTGGAACAAAGTTTTGTTACATTAGTTATTTGTCAGAAACTTAACTGTGTAAGATGTTTCCTAGAGAAGTAGTGATGGTAAAATACGTGGACATGAATCAGCCTGGACTACAGTTCAACAAAAAGTTAAATGTCTATTTATTCTTAGTTTTGAATCTAGTGGGGGCAAATTACCTGAGCATTAGACTGGATGAAATTGAATGCTTAACAATTACTTTCTGACTAGAAATGGATGTATATTCTGTAAAGCCATGTGTCTCTCCAATTTGGATAATTGTGAGTTGATTGAATTAGGAAACTCAGCCGAGAAGCTGATGCTTAATATTGGGGCTTAAGTTGCTACTGTCTGTGCCTGTCCATGGCTGGTGTGCACGGGAAGCCCTCCTGCCGACACTGCACACAGGGTGGTAGAGAAGAGGCCCCCTGAGCCACACTGCATGGCGGTGGGCACTGCGCGCCGCACCATCGGGTCATGTGGTGAGAGCGTGCTGGCGAGCAGCAGCCGGGTGGCATCTGGGAGGGCGTGCTGCCCCGCTGATGCCTTAACATGCGTGTCTGTGAACATAGGAAACACCGGAGCAGTGTGGGGCCCAGCAAGCCGGTGCCCCAGCCGCGGCGGAACATCGTGGGCTGCAGGATCCAGCATGGCTGGAAGGAGGGCAGCGGCCCTGTCACCCAGTGGAAAGGCACGGTCCTGGACCAGGTGCCTGTGAACCCCTCGTTGTATCTCATAAAGTACGACGGCTTCGACTGCGTGTATGGACTAGAACTGAATAAGGACGAGCGAGTGTCTGCGCTGGAAGTTCTCCCGGACAGAGTTGGTAAGTTCTCTTTACTGTGTGCGCATTGTGCGCTTTAAAAATGACAATTGAAGTGGGTGCTTTCTGGTTATTTTTCATGACTGGTATTGTTCATTTTATTGGAGCACATGTACTCCGTATTTAAACCAATCTAATAACACAAAAACAGATCAGTAGATGTTTCAATAATGTGATGCAGTGCCCAGCGTGTCCCTCACATATGTGTTTAGAATGTCCTGATACACTGGATAGCAGTATCTTTATCAAGTAATTCTGGTCTTTGTTTCTTTGAATTTTATTTAACAAAAACAGAAGCCCTCATGAGTAAAATAGAAGTGCTAATTTTTTAAAAGACATTTGTCTAAAATATGCTTGTTCAACCTGTGGGCCGCATGCAGCTCAGGATGGCTTTGCATGCAGCCCAACACAAATTCACAAATCATTATAAGATTCTTTTGGGGACCTTTTTTTTAAAGCTCATCAGCTATCGTTAGTGTTAGTGTATTTTATATGAAATCCAAGACAGTTCTTCATCCAGTGTGTCCCAGGGAAGCCACAGGGTTGGATAGTCCTGGTCTAAACCTTGAGGACTGGAGGGAGAAACCTTATACTTAGTAGGCATCTCCCTAATATCCTGCCCGGTACTAAAGAAAAAGCCAAGCTTGTGCTGTCTGCCTACCGGTACTTCTTCAAAGAATGGGGAGCAGGGCTGCAGACGTCTGTTGATGACTGGGTGGGAGGCCCTGCTCCTAACCCCAGGCAGGGGTCCACAGCCACCTCTCCTCGTAGCTCTTCAGCTCGGACACCAGCCTCCGTCTCGGCACCGGGAGCCGGCCAGGTGAAAAGCAAGTGAGCACGTATCTAGAACAGGATGGCTGCAGCTGAGGGTCAGGGCCGTAGACCAGCAGGGAAGGTGCCCTGTGGGAGGGGCTGCTCTCACCTGGCTGGTCCTGTAGAGCCTCTGCAGCCAGCCACTGAGGGTGTGGGGGCTGTGTGGTGCAGGCAGAGGCAGGGCTCTCCTGGGACGACAAGGAGGCCCTGTCACCGGTGACAGGATGGGACAGAAGGAGGCCCTTAGCAGCACAGTGGTGCACGTTACAGGGAGAGCACAGGAACGCCGTGTAAGCCCCGGCGGCACGCCCGGCATGCCTGCCACTCAGCGCGTTGCTGGCTGCTGCCGGGCAGCGCAGAAGCCAGAGTGACCAGTGCCCAGAACAGGTTCCCTGCTCCATTTAAACAGAGGTTCGTGGTTGCTTCCACAAGCTGTCGATGTGAAGGCAAGGTGCGTGCAGGGATTGTGCAACTCTTAGAAGTCTGTCGTTACCTCAGAATTTAAAATAACCATTGAGCAATAACACAGCCCTTTATACCTTGAACAGACGATTCAGTTCTAGTTTAGAAACAACACTGAGGGCAGTTGAGCTCAGAACAATGTAAAGAAGAAACAGGTTGTCAAAACAAGTGATTGGGACACCCAGCTAGTCCCTGTGGCGTTGCCTCTGGGCTGACCCAGCCCTGTGAGCTCGGCATTTGTCCTCCCTCAGAGCCCCCCGGTGACAGGCCGGCCAGCAACTCCTGTGGGCAGCACCCCAGCTAGTCTCCCCGCACACACACAGTCTTCTCGCTACACCCTCAGGAAAACCCTTCGTAAACCACCGCTCGCTTTTCTGTCCGCAGCCACTTCTCGAATCAGCGACGCGCACCTGGCCGACACAATGATTGGCAAGGCAGTGGAGCACATGTTTGAGACCGAGGACGGCTCTAAAGACGAGTGGAGGGGCATGGTCCTCGCCCGCGCCCCCATCATGAACACGTGGTTTTATATCACCTACGAGAAAGACCCTGTCTTGTACATGTACCAGCTCCTAGACGACTATAAAGAAGGCGACCTTCGCATCATGCCAGACTCCAGTAAGTGTGGAGCGACAGCTTCCACTTCGGATAACTCAGAAGTAATTTGAATTTTAGAGCAAGCGATTTGAGTATTTGGCAGGTACATTTTCTGTTGTGATGACTGGGGATAAATGGTGGTTCTTGTAGTCACTCGCCAAGCCTGGGAAGCTGTTTACCCGTTTGCTGAGCATAGTTTCCGTCCAGTGTAATGTCTGTGCTGGACATGCGACCTTCATGTGAGTGGCGTGTGTAGCAGGAGGTGCTGTGGGCCCGGATCCTGTCGCAGACTCCTTTGTGCTGCACGGTGTCAGTGCATCGTTTTTCTTAGCACCAAATACAGCGCCATTGTGTGCAAACACTTTTGTTTGTGCTCATCTGTTGATGGACATTGGCTTGTTCTCCACCCTTTGGTTATTGTGAGGACTGTTGATACACAAACATTTGTTTCCGAGTGGACAGGTGTTTTTAGTTCTCGTGGGTCCAGACCTAGAGTGGGATTGGTGGGTTGTAGTGGTCATTCTGTGAATGTCCAAGCTGCTGCGCTATGATTCATTCCCATCAGCAGTGTGTGAGGGTTCTGATTCCACCAGCACTTAACTCTTACCTGACTTTTTATTCTGGTGATTGGGAACTGATATCTCATTGTGGTTTTGGTTTACTTTTCCCTGATGAATAAAGGCATTGAATATTTTTTCATTGTTATTGTCCATTTGTATGACTCTGGAGAAATGCACTTTTTTCAGGTGGGTTGTCTTTCTGTTACTGAATTGTAAGAATCCACATTCTAGGTACAAGTATCTTGTCAGATTATAATTTGCTGGTACTTTCATTCCATGGGTTTTTTCAATGTCTTGTGTTCTGAAGTCTATTTTATCTATTTTTTCTTTTGTTTTTCATGCTTCTGGTGGTGTACCCTAAAATAAATCCAAGGCTATGAAGATTTACCCCTGTTTTCTTACAGTTTGAGCTCCTACATGTAGGACTTTAGTGCTTCTATTTAGATCTTTGATACATTTTGAGTTAATTTTTGTTTATGGTGTAGCTTCATTCTTTGGCATGTGATATTCCAGTCGTCTGAGCACCATTGTTGGAACAACGATTCTTTCCCCTACTGAGTGGTTTTGGTGCCCTTGTTGAAAACCGGTTGATGAGAGACGTGTGGGTAGATTTCTAGACTTGGACTTCTGTCCCCTCTGTCTGTGTGTCTGCTTAGGGCAGTGCCACACTCGCTCACATTGCCTTGTAGTCAGTTTTCAAGCCCAGAGGTGTGAATCCTCCACCTTTTTATTTATTTATTTTTTTGTGTTCAGAATTGTTTTGGCTTTCTGGGCCCCTTGCAATTCCACATGAATGTTGGGTCAGCTGGTCCGTTTGCCGAGGAGGCGGCTGGTTCTGATGGGGATTGGGTTGAGTCTAGTCAGGCCAGGAGCAGGGCCTTCTTGACAGCGCTGGGGCTTCTGACCCATGAGCAGGGTGTTCTCCCCTTCATTGAGATTAAAAAAAACATTCCAGCAGCTGTACCAGGACCAGCCTGGCTGAACGAAGTTCCTCAGTTCAAGGGGTGGGAATTGAAGACAGACTCAATGATCTGCCTCAATAGAATCAGCCCCGAATAGCTTTATTAGTTATCTTTTATAGTATACATGTGCGTCATTACAAGAGAACATCAGACACTGTTTATCTCAGCTAAGCCTGGTCCAAGGGCATCTTTATCTCAAGCACATAGCCATTTCTTTGTAAGCACATTGCCATTGCTTTGTGAGCACATAGCCATTTCTTGTAAGCCTTTTTTTGTTTCTAGCTTTCTGGAACACTATGTTGCAAATTGTCAGCTCTCAAACCTTCATGGGAATCAGCACGTATGCATCGTTTCTATCCCTTGAAGGGAGGCTGGGGGCCGAGGCCCTGCCATCGAGGCCCCCGGAGACCCTTCCCCATCAAGCACATGACCAGCTCCCAACAAACAGCAGCAGCATGTAGCTTCCAGAGTCGGAGTTTTATACTTCTCTTGTTACGCTTGTTTGTACGCACTTATTTTGGATGCTGTCGTGAGTGGAGTTACTTTTTGGATCTCATTCGTGGGTGCGCCTGTTCTTTAAACTTCTCCATAGCCTGTGCTCGCAGCCGTGGAGCCATGAGCAGGCGCCTGCTGTGTGAGCCGTGTGACGGCACCTCTGCTCCTTGTTTTCCACTTCTCCCCGTGAGCCGACTCGTGTGCTCACTGGGCTCAGACACCACCTTCTGAGATTTTTTCCTCAGGTTGGTGCACGTTGCTCTGCAGGTGTGACAGGAGCGGTTTACGTAGGTAGGAGTGGTCATGGCGGCATCCTTCAGAGCACTTCTCCAACCTGTATGAAGTTGTCTTTGTGTAGAGATCCGTCCCGTGAAGTGAGTCCCGTGGACTTGGTCATGGAGCGTGCAAGCTCATCTGCACTCTGTCCCCTCCTCCCCCAGCACGTCTGTATCCTCTCGCTCCGAGTATTTCTGTGCGTGGCCGGAAGCTCGTGTGCCCATAGAAGCGGTGCTGATGCTCTGAGCCTGGGGGCTCCGCAGGGGCGTCTGTCGGGGCGCGTTGCTTGCTTGCCCTCGTTGCTGAGAGGTGGTTGGGGATTGAGCTCTGGGAACCAACTGCATTGTAAACAGTGCGGCAACAGGTACTGAGGCCGCCGCTTGAGGGAAGGGCAGTTTGAAGAGAAGGTCTCAGCTTAGGTTTGCCCTTCACATCCCTGTTAAAAGAGTAGCTGGTGACAGTACATGTGCTCAGGCATTTTAGTTGTATTGTGTGTGCCGCTTAGTACCGGAGATAAGAACAGGGTTTGGGTTGTGTCTTTCAGTGGGAGAATTTCTTGTAACTAGAGAGGCAAACTACTGGTGACATACAGACGTGGTGATGGTCCAAACCAGGACACTGGTGCACTGCTAGCCGATGTGCCGGCGGGCCGGGCCAGAGCTCGGGCCCTGAGCTGTCACTCTACATGAGAAGAGCCGAGTTATCGGGGACCTGCAGGGCCTCTTACGACAGAGTTGTTAACCGCCCAGCTCCTGGCCCTTCTTTCTCTTTACTTCGCTGCTTTGTTGTCGGTGGTGGTTGGTCCTCATTTCGTGAAAGGTTCTAGAACAGAGTTCCTGCCAGGTGAAAGGATTTTCTGGTTGTGATTTTCTAAGTTCTTTACATGCCTAGATCGTAGGGGCTGACACTGTTTCTGTAGGTGAAGGGTCGCAGGGCCACACCGCTCACGTGTGTGTGGGCCGTGGCCGCTTCCAGAGCATGCAGGTGGAGCTGGGTTGTTGGCTCAGAGCCCACATGGCCTCTTGCCCAGTGTGTTCACTGTCGGGCCTGTGACAAAAAAGCTTGCTGACTCTTGGTGGTCTAGAATTCAGGATATTAAACCTCCCCCCTCCTCCCCATTGTTCAGACAGACACAAGAGTTCGGCGTGTATCTGAAAACTGACTTTACGTTCTCTTGCCCGCTTCGAATGTAGATGACTCGCCTGCAGCGGAACGGGAGCCAGGAGAGGTCGTGGACAGCCTGGTGGGCAAGCAGGTGGAGTACGCCAAGGAGGACGGCTCCAAAAGGACTGGCATGGTCATCCACCAGGTGGAAGCCAAGCCGTCGGTCTACTTCATCAAGTTTGACGACGACTTCCACATTTACGTCTACGACTTGGTGAAAACGTCCTAGATGTCCTCACAAACTGGGCCAAGTTGTGGAACTATTCAATGTATAATTTGTAGACATAAAGACTCGATTGCTTTCCAGTTTAATGAAAGCTTAAATGTCCCTGCGAACCCACAATCTCTGCCAGCAGAACTGGTTCTGTTCTGAATAGTACGGATTTATGTGAACACAAATGTTTTGTGTCAGGAACTCCTTCCTCTTAAAAGAAGTCTGTCTGTGTGGAGGGGAGTGACAGGCAAGGCTGGTGAAAGCACCATAGTTAAAACTGTTAGAGATCTCACCCGCTCTCCCCTTCAGTCTTCACACACTCCTCCCTTCCACAATGCCAGCTTAGCTCAGTTTCTGTTACTTCCTTCTTTGAGTTACATATGTACCTATATCTACCTGTCAATATCTGTGTGTCTACATATGTAATATATATGCACACACATGGATCTGCACACACACACACGTCATCGGCAGTCCTTTCTTTGTGGATTTGGGATGGGGCTTAAATCATTTTCTCCAGTTTAACGGGAGTGCTTGACCCAAGTCAGGTTTTGTTATCTACCATGTTACTGCTGTTGACTTGAAATTAAATCGGGGCACAGCAAGCTCACGGGGATGTTCAGCGTGGTTTAGAGTCAGAAGTTCAGAGCCCCTTGTCAGTCTGGGGGCTGTAAACTGTAAGCCCAAACATGGACGGTTTCTCCGGAGTTACTGACCCAGCATAGAACGTTACAGAGCAGTTAAGCGATCTGTGAAAGGCTGCCTTTCCGTCTAAGTTCTGTCAAATGTCTTGTTTACATTTTTTATCGTAAATCCTTTTTTTATTTAGCGAAGCCCAGGTACTTGGTCCACACGGTGTAATGCGGGCGTATCTTGGACAGCACATTTGGTCTGTTATTTGTACAAATCAGCAATCTGGATTTTAGTCCACGGACTTAAAAGGCAACACGATCTGTGTGTATGTGGGAAGTTCGGCAAGAGCACAGTGCTCTCATATTAGCAGTGTGGGTTCAAGACTGGTGGTGCTGCCCTCTGACAAGTCCTCTGGGACACTTTTATTTTTATCACTGTTGTTCTGATCCATGATGATGGTCCAAAGGCTTTTTCCCCACAAAGAGTGTCTAGACAGGTCCCAGCTGAAGTCCCCTGGCGCCTGTGGAGGTGCCGCATGCTCTTGTCACAGAGGAGGAGTCGCTTCATGCACCCAGCAGCCGCCCCGGCCACAGAGGTGGGCTGACCAGACGGCCTGTGTGAAACGGGGCAGGAGACCGGTCCTGTCCCTCTTCAGACAGCATGTGTGATCAGCCCACACAGGGTCCTTTCATGGCTTGTTCCTGCTAGGTTGTCTTCACCAACAGCGGTTGGCTTCGTAGCAAAGTGCCACGCTGTCACTTTGTGTTGGCTGAGCCCTGGAGGATTGACAGCCAGGAGGAAAGGTGGTATGAATGACACGCGTCTCTGTGGAGGCTGCACATCCAACCTGAGATCTAGGCAGAAGGCTGACCGCGCGTGCTGTTGTTCACCCCCCGTCCTTGGTATCAGAGGCCTGAAGTTTCAAGGTCGGTCTGTGCAGGGCCCAGGAGGGCTGTGCCTGGTGCTGTCGGACGGGAACCCCACGCACCGTGTATGCACACGCGGGTGCTGTGCCGCGTGGGTGGCCAGGCGAGTGTCTCTGTGCAGCAAGGGCCTGGGTCTCAGCTGCTGCTCCCACGCTCAGACAAGTGCATCTGTCTGTCGCCTGTCTTCCCGACGGCCCCTGTGGGAGTCCCTGCCTGTGAATCTCAAGGCCACGTCCACCTCCCCAGGCCCAGGCGGACACATGTGGCCCACAGAGTGAGCGTGTTGAGCGCGCGAGCTGGGCAGACGCAGCACCGTGACCCTGGGCTGAAAAGTGGCCCTTGGGCAGCACCCCAGGGGTGGGGTCAGGCGAAGCCCTCCTCCCGTTTCTTACACGACTTGCATCGTGGTATTTCCGAAAGTCCCTTGAGCAACTCCAGAATCACGTGATCTGCCACTCGGTGAATGTGACCAGAGGTTAACGACCATTAATTTAATCATTGTTCCATTAGTAGCCCTTGAGGCTGAAGGAAGGGGAAGGGGTTTTGTTTTTTTGTCGTTTGTGTTTTTCCATTTGTCTCTCCCATCCTGCTTTCTTTTGGTGGCTTCCACCACACCTACCGACGCTGTGACTAATCCTCCTCCCCAGCCACGTCGTCCAGGCCTCGTTCTCGGCTCATGTTTCAGATCTGCATGCGTTGCTTGCGTTTTCCTGGTACCCTGAATGTTGGCCCCTTGTTCTGGGTGTCCAACATTGGTTTCCAAAACTATCATGGGACTTGTGACCACACAAGACATGAATCTGTATAAACTGTGTTGGCCTTCCTCACCGACCCGCGCTAGTATTACTGTGTCGTGTGTGCGTGTGTGTGGCATCTGGCTGCCGCGTGAAGCTTCAAAGGAGATCCTTAAACGCAGACCATCCTTTTTTGCATGCTTTCTCCCAAGTAGAATGTCCAATGTAACTGACGAAAAATGCATGTTAATGGTATTTAGGTTTTTTTTTGTTTTGTTTTCAACCTTTGTTTTTTTGTTTTGTTTTCGGTTTCCTGTATATTTGCTTACTGTGCTGTTCTAGTGATCGTAGGATTCAATGCACTGGTGAAGCAAATGTGCCAACGAGAGGGTGATTTTCCAGTTGTGTGTGTCGTGCAGCATTTGAAGGGACTTTGCTTCCTGAAACAGTCACAGTGACTTCTCAGCCGGACTTCATTTCTGTCCTTGTTTTCCGTGCCAAACCCCGAAGTGCATTGGGCTCGAATCTCTGAACGCTGTGGACCCATTAGGAGACTGTTTTGATTGTCACACATTGTAGTGCCTGAAAAACATTCTTAAGCTGATTGTCTTAAAAAAATAAATAAATAAAGTTCTCCAAAGACCAAACAGGAACATTTACTCTGACAACACAGTTATGGTCGAAATGTCTGGCTCCTTGGAATGCTGCGCTGTGTGTATCCTCCATCGTATAGTGCAGTCTGAACGGATGTGTACAGTTGAGAGGTCTCTCCGAGTTCGCATCTCCAATTAGGCAAACGACCTCATCTGTTAAGCTTGAATTCATTTTTCATTTTAATTTTATATGATGTGTAGACAGTTCCCTGTTTTCTGCATTTAGAAGTATAAACAATATAAATCTGTTAATTCTGTAAGTAATTTTTATAATTATGATGTAACTCTATCCTATCCTGAAAACATTTAAAATAAACCCTTTATGTGCAACTGTTGAGTGTGCATTCTGTGCTCCCAAGCAAAAATGTGATGTGTTAACACTTGCTTCTGAAAAGAGGTTTTCAGGTTTTACTTTTAAGATTCTTAAGTAGCCTCTTTACCCCTTTTCACTACATGTAAATGTCAGCTATACATAGAAACAAAGTGGAACTTTTATTTGAATGATAATATTTAATACCTGAAAGGAGAGGGTGGAATCATCAGCGTCCCAAATATATAGTTCAAAACGTGAAACTTCATGATTTGCCGTTCAGGAGAAGTGTCCATTTGTCCTAAAAATTTTAAATTCTTTTAAGTAAAATGAAACGCGTACCTGTCACTTGCCCGTCTGTCCTTGCTCAGTATGCTGCCTGCAACGCGCTGCGAATCCTGAGACACCAACCTGCGAGATGATGCAGCCAAAAATGGGCATTTCCCTGTGGCAAGGATGAAGAAATAGAGGTACTACCATGACCTGTGTATCCTTCTGGCTAATTTTAATCAGTGAGGTGCCCAGTAGAGTTTGTGGTGGGCCTTTAATTAGATTCGATGCTGGGTGTTTCTTTGTTGAGTTTAGCTCGCGGAGTCTGTGGTCAGGGCCAGGCCGGGCCCAGGCGGCCTCTCCCTCACCTGAGTCCCTCACCTGAGTGCCCAGCCTGGGGGCTGGGAAGGCCACCGTTGGGTGGGGCGGCCCCTTAGGTTCTTGTGGGAGGAGCCACAGACAGGTGTGGGGAGAAGGTGGACCCTGTAGGTCAGGTGCTCACCTCAGCTAACTTCCATAGTCCTCATTGTCTCGTGGGATTGAAGGTACAGCTTAGGATGTACCGTGTTTCCCCGAAAGTAAGACATCCCCCGAAAATAAGACCTAGTACACCTTTAGGAGCAAAAATTAATATAAGACACTCTTATTTTGGGGGAAACAGGGTAGTTTCCCCCCAAAACAACAGCATGTGTAGTCTGAGGGTTGGTGGTTGACGTCCGCTGTGTGTGAACGCTGAGTCTGGTCCGTTGCGGTGGAGCGGCTGGGTGAGCCTGCCCCGTGGTCGTTTCTTCCAGGGACCCAGAACTTTTCACCCTTCGCTTTATTTCCATCTTAACCCTGTGAGGAAAGCCAAGGAAGGGGTTGGGGTGAGTGTGTGGTCCCGGGTCCCGGAGCCTCCAGGCCTTGTACCCTCCACCCTGTGCCCAGGCTCCGAGCCACCGTGTGACACCTCAGCATGACCTCGGTGGCTGCTTTGAGCCATCTGTAGTCTAATGTCTATGGGTAGTTTCTTGTAACCTTCATTATCATAGGTTCCTAGCGAAACGTGTTTTCTTTTAAGTTACCTAATAAAAGGTTTTATTTACAGCAGTCGCTAGAATGTCGGAATCTGTATCTCTCTATGGTAAGAATTAGAACCCAAAGGGAGTTCTTTCTGAAAAAATAGACACCCTTTATTTTATTTTGGAGCAAAATTATGCTGAAGAAATTTAGGTAACATCTATTACAAGAATGTATGTGCTACTTTCTATTTCAAAGACACTTTAAACCTGGACTTCTGATATCCACAGTTCACAGTTTTTTTTTAAAGACTTATTTTTATTATTTTTGACAGAGAGAGAGAGATACGGAGACAGACAGAAGGGGGAAGGCCCAGAACAGTCTCCATAGTTGCACTTTATCGGTTTTTCCACATAGTTTCATTCCACAGGTGGGCACAGGGCTGCACAGGGCAGGAACTGGGCCGGGGTCTCGCCCTGGTGAGAACTGAACTGGGGGCACTCCCCAGTTCAGCATATGGGTCCACACCGGCCGGGGCTAGGATTTGATCCTTGGTCCCCGGGGCTGCAAAGTGGGCGCTTAACCCGCTGAGCTATCCCGGCTTCCCCCACAGTTCACCGCCATACAACCTAACTTTTATAGTAGTTTGTTTAGTGTCACGTATTTGTATGTTTTGAGACTTAGCGAGAATTCAGTGAGACTTAATGTTTCTGCACATTCTTAGGTCGTCTCTGTTGACCTTAAAACTCTCTAAGTCTCGCTAACTCTCTGGCAGGTGGATTTGGGCACGTCCTTCTGCCCAAACATGACATGGCGTTCTTTCTGCTTAGTTTCTGTGAGGAGGGCACTGGACCCGGTGGCCGTGGGGACGGGAAGTGCAGGCATTTCTTTTTTACGTTGGCCGCTAGCAGCCGGTGAGGAGGCATCTTCCATTTCCACTCTTCCTTCTCCTGTGTGACTTCCATTTGTGCTTCAAAATTCATGCTCTGGGGGGAACGTAAGTTCCGTGCGGACGACCTGAAATCCTCCATAGACTGTAGGCGCCTTACAGAGAACTTTTAAATTCGGTGCCTTCGTGCCGGAACTGCCGAAGCACATGACGGAGGATGTGGGAAGGAAGGCCCTGCAAACCTTGATGCTCATGGGAAGCATTACCAACCATGTGACGTGCAGCATCCGAACCGGCTTCAGAGGCAGGTTGCGGAAGCAGCTTCACAGCTTTTGCCTTGAATTTGTCTCCTGAACAGTTTGCAGGAAACCCGGCAGCTACACCCCCTGCTCTGGGGGCCTTTTCCCTGGAAAAACGTGAGCGGCCTCCGGTGCCGAGGGTCTTCCCGGAAGTCATTCTTTATTGTGGACTGTGTTTACTGTGTGTGTGTCTGTCCTTCGCTGGGGGTGTCGTTTTACCAGAACGCTCTCCTGTCTTCCGTGGTCCAGTCGTTCTAACCACTGGGTTTGCTTCTTAAGTAAGGTGACCAGATTTTAACATTGGTAAAGCGGGACACCATTGACCCGGGGGGGAGGGGGTTCTTGATTAAAAATTGGGTCTATCTCCCGCCGTTCCCTAGCTTGTGCATTCTTTCCAAAAATCGGGACTTTTTTAAAACGCCGCGGGACGCGGGACAAATTGTTAAAAATCGGGACCGTCCCTCACTGTCCAGGATGCTGAGGCTGAGCCTCAGAGGACAGAGCAGTTTGATGTGATGCTGGAGCATGATGAGGGTGTGGGGAACCGCCATTCTCTTCATACGCTGAAGACGGATGTGCTCCACCCGGCCCTGGAGGACCGGTTCTCACTGACAAGGCCTTGGGGCGTTTATTTCTGGACCTACGTCACGGGTAAAAGAACAAGTTCCCCAAAAAATAAACGCTGAAGGTCTATGCTCAAGTGGCCGGCGCCCCCAATTCAAGGTCTGTAAGCTGCACTTAGGTGAGCAGCGATCGGCGGATCCTGAGGCTGCAGCTTCAGTTCGTGATGTGTTCGCTGAATTGGCTGCAGAAACGGCCCCAGAGCCGATTTCTAACGCGGAGGAGACTGGGTGAAGGGGGTCGTGGCTGCCTCATTCTCCTCTGGCTGGTGGTTGTGAGCAGGCAGCTCACGGGTTCAGGCTAAATAGAGAGCAGAGTACGGGTCGTCGGTGCAGCTACGTCGGGAAATCGTAAGGTAGACTTGTGTGTGGTCGGCCAAGTGTCTCAGCCGAGGTGCTTTAAAGGCACCACTGACCTGCCTGCAGATGATCATGCAGAGTAACTATTGGATGGACGCGGGGATTCCTGCCAGCGGGTTTCATTATTCATTTGTCCTCCGTTGTAAAGAACATGTAGGAGAGAAAGGAATCCCAGAGAACAGTAAGGGTCTGTTGCTTCTGCATAAGTCGCACACACCCCTGCAGGAGAGCTCACTAACGCCAACGTTCTGTCACTTCCATCTGACGTCACAAGTCTGGTGCAATCCACGGATCAGGGAGGAAGCTCTTCTGGTAACTCACGCTGAATGCAGAAGACAACAGAGGAACTACTGTGAGCCATGGAAAAACGGAGGTTGCAGAGGAGGTAGCACGTGTGAGGCGGGGAGGGTCCTGGTAGAGAGACAGGGCAGCAATTGAGGCTGTCGTAGCTTCTGCAGAACAGCCACCCATCTTCACTTCTCAGTATGTTACGCAGCTGCCTGTCATGCAAGACCTGACTTGGCGTGAGAAGTGCAGGCCTCACAGCAAGCGGATGCTCATGCGTTCCAAGAGAGCTGCCCGCACATTTGCCAGCTCAGCATCATCTGATGCGGATCCCAAACCATCCGCACCCACTTCTCCTGACCCGGTCCCAGCTACGCCATCACGTCCCCAAGATCCTGACGTGATGTCCACCTGGTGAAGTCGCCACCCCTCCTGGGACGGTTCTGTGTGTATGTGTTTCTTTCCAAGCTACTTGAAGTTAAAAAGTTATGTCCATGAAGTTCATGAAGTTGAAAAGGTTATTGACTGTCGTTTAACTAAAATCGCCTGCGGCGTTCACAATGCCGTTTTTATAGCCAAACTGTTAAGTTTGTCTTTATTTGTGTTCATTTGTTTTTAATTGCTGTATTTCAATATTAACACAAAGGCAATACAGTCTATGGGATGGTATAGTTTGGGGGATAGTATTAGGCCTGTTTTTCATAGTAACTCGCATGCAATCAGACACGACACTTATCTGGCATCTACCAATCCCCATGGGTGCCGGTTAACTGAGAGTCTGTTTAATAAAAGTGTCAGACTGTACACGGAAATCTGTGACCTACTGCTAAGGGGAAGGGACTTAAAGGGAGAGACATTCCACATTCATGGGTCAGAAGGCTCATCATCATCAACGGGGCAGCTCCTTCAGAATCCCAGTGGACCTCTCTCGCAAAGTTAGGTTTTGCACGACTGGCAGCTGTGTAACATGCTGAGAAACGAAGACGAGGTGGCTGTTCTGCAGAAGCTACGACAGCTTCAGATGCGGATCCTAAATTTTCTTTTTTTTTTTCATTGTTTTTGACAGAGATACAGAGACAGAGAGAGAACTGAACTGAGGGCACCCCCCAGTTCAGCACATGGGTCCGCACGGGCTGGGGCCGGGATTCGATCCTCGGTTCCCGGGGCTGCAAAGTGAGCGCTTAACCCACTGAGCCATCCCGGCTTCCCCTAAATGTCCTTGTGGAATACTCACGACCTTGGATTTGACAGAAGACCTCTGTATGACACTAAAAACATCACCCATAGAAGGTAAAGTTAATAAAATTGACTCCATCAGAATGAAAACCTTTGCTTAAACCACTGTTAAAATGAGAAAACAATCCACAGACAAGGATAAAATAGTTGCAAAATGTACTAAAAGGAGCCGTTCACATAAAATGGGTGGTTTTATGATAATGTAGTAGGTAAACGGTGCCCCAGTAAACGCGATGGGCGACTCCGCGGAGAGGAGGCCAGGATCCCAGAGGCCAGGAGGGCGGGTGGGCTGCGATTCAGGGTTCGGGCCGGTGCCTGGGAATGTGTGCATCTGGGGGTATGAGGCAGACCCTGAACTGCACAAAGCGGGGTGAGTCTGCTCTGGGCCAGATGCTGGGGCACAGTGTCCTCGCTGAAATTGTGACAAACGAAAGGTTTCTCTTCTGAGGAAAATAACCGGCAGGAACCAGGCCATCGTGACTGGGCGCTGTTGAAAAGCGGAGCGAGGGGAAGGGCCGGAAAAATAGAAAAGAGCCGCTGGCAGCTGGGAGGCCGGCAGGTGGCCAGAAGCGAAAGCAAGAAAAGAAGAAAGAGAAAAAGGGAGTCGGGGCCTCCTAAGGATCATCTAAAATAGTCTTGGCGCAGAATGGAAGCGAAATGCTATTTTGGGGGGGTCCGGATTATTTTGCCCAGTTTTATTGACCACCCTATGGATACACCCTCAGTGTCCACGAGAGGAGGGTCCGCCCTTGGGTCCCCGCTGTGCGCCCCCGGCCGGGCGTGCAAGAGACAGCGGGCTGCCCCCTCACCGGTGCGGGGCCAGGCCGGGCACCCACCCCTCAGCGCATGGCACCCGCGCACATACCTGGAACCATGTGCAGCGGGCGGGTGGAATGTCCTCTACGTGGTGCTCAGAGAAAACGCCAGCCAAACAGACCCAAATACATTCCTGTTGCTCTTTAACCTTTAGCGACATGCCATCCGCCTCATTTAGCAAAGGCCAGGGGCCTCCAGGGACAAGACTGACGTGCTCACGGCTCCTCCCCTTCGCGGGGGACATGTCCTTTTTTTTTTTTTTTGGTCTTTACCGAAATCTAAGCTCCGGGCAGGGCCAGGTGTGGGCAGCAGGTGGCGTCGGAGCCCTACTCACTGTTGGGTGTTGTATTCGGCATGAACTTCCTTGGCTTTGTTTTTGAATGCTCAAGATGCTGCATTAGTGGGGACGCCGGGATTAAGTGCTCACTTTGCAGCCCTGGGGACTCAGGATCTAGTCCTGGCCCCCGGCCCATGGGGACCCATGTGCTGAACTGGGGTGGGCTTCCCATGTGGGAGGCCCCCAGCCCAGTTCCTACCCTGCACGGTCCCCGCCCACCTGTGTGGAAGGAAACCATGTCAGACACATGATGCACAACTATGGAGATAACTCTGCCCTTCCCCTTCTCTCTGTGTCTGTCAAGAACCGTAAAACTTAAAAAATATATAGCATGAATGGGAGTGTTGTTTTTCAGATCATTGCGTTTGCTGGCGCTCACTGCATCCTGCGCCCCCACGAGGGCCGCTTCCGCTGGGGCAGGGAGCTGGGACTCAGGACCCAAGGGGAACACGGGGCCTCCTGCATTTCTGCAGAGGATACTCTAATAAATACTCCTCTCCATGAACGCGGGCCTGCAGCGGATACTCAAATACTCCCCTCCATGAACACCTTTCTGCAGCGGATACTCTAATAAATACTCTCCTGCATGAACACGGGCCTGCTGCTGATACTCTAATAAACACTCCCCTCCATGAACGCCTTCCTGCAGCTGATACTCTAATAAATACTCTCCGCCATTTACAGGACTTCGGGGAAGCTCGCGGGCGGGCCAGGATGTCGGGGGGCGGGGGGGGCAATCCCAGGAGGACCGGGGCGCCTCCCCACCCATTCTGGCCCCTCCAGGCCGAGCTGCCCGACCCTCCCTAGTCCGCAGGACACCCGGGGCGGGTGGGGCGGGACAGAGCGCAGAGTGGGGGCGGGACTGGGGGTGGGGCGGGGGCGGGGAGACGCGCGTGGGGCCAGGAGCCGAGGCAGCGCGCCAGGCGGAGTGGGGGTCCCGAGAGCTGCGCTTGTCAGGGGACTGCGGGTGGGGATGGGCTGATGAGGCGGGGCGGGGGCGGGGCGGAGAGGGGCGGGGCGCCCGAGGAAGAGGGCGGGGCATACGAGGGGCGGGGCGCCCAAGGAGGGGGCGGGGCCGGGACGACTGAGTCCCGTCGCCGGTGCGCAAACGTGTCCTCCCAGCGCGGACGCGCTGCTTCAGTCGGAGGCGGAGGCTGGTGCTGCTGGGCTCCGGGCTGTGGGAGGGGAGGCCGGACACCCCCGCGGCCTTCAGGTGACCGTCCCCTGCGCTCCCTCCGCCCCGCTCCTTTTCCCCGCAGGTGCGCCCCTCCCGGGTGACCACCTCCCTGCGCTCCTACCCTCGCAGGTGTGCCCCCCGTGACCGTCCCCTGTTCTGCCCCCCCGCAGGTGCGCCCCCCGTGACCGTCCCCTGTTCTCCACCCCCGCAGGTGCGCCCCCCGTGACCGTCCCCTGTTCTCCACCCCCGCAGGTGCGCCCCCCGTGACCGTCCCCTGCGCCCCCCCCCCGCGGGCCATGGCGGACGTGCTGGGCGGGCGGCGGCTGGTGAGCTGCGGCGGCGCGTGGGTGGAGGCGGAGGCCGCGCTGCAGAACAAGGTGGCCGCGCTGTACTTCGCGTCGGGCCGCTGCGCGCTCAGCCGCGACTTCACGCCGCTGCTCCGGGACCTGTACGCGGAGCTGGTGGAGCGCGCGCGGCCGCCCGCGCCGCTGGCCGTGGTCCTCGTGTCGTCCGACCGCAGCGCCGCGGAGATGCGGGACTTCCTGCGCCTCCTGCCGGGCTCCTGGCTGGCGCTGCCCTTCCACGACCCCTGCCGGCAGTGAGTGGGGCCCTGACCCCGGAGACCCCCGGGGACCCCCGGGGACCCCGCCCCAGAGCACGAGGTCGTCCCTGCGCAGCCCCCCAAGGGGAGATGGCAGGTCAGAGCGCACGCATCCCCGGGGGTTGGGGGTGGGCCATCCTGAACCCCATTGCGCCCCAGTATCTGGCTCCGCGGGCCCGCATTTCTCACGAGCTCCAGGGACCTGGCAGGGAAGACCCCGAGTCTGCAGAGCAGGAGAGGGGACCCCGGAGGCGCTCCCGCCGGACCGGAGACCGTGGCGGGTGGGGACGCTGGAGGAACCCAGTGCTGCCCTCGCCTGGCATTTCCTACCCGGTCCTGCTCCGACAAGGGGACAGGGAGCCAGGTGCCTGGATTCCTGCGGAGACCACTGTCACAGGTGACATTTCCTTGCCCTGAAGGGTCCTGTTCTGCTCATGCTTTAGAAAAGCGAGGCAAGGCCCTGCTGGGTTTCCACTTCGCTGTCCCTTTGGCTGTGATGTGGCCCCCGGAGGGGAGGAGGTGGTGGGAATGGAGGGAGGAGGGGGCGGATCTAGGGACCAACTGGCAGAGCCAGGGAATAGGACAGGGGCCCTACTGTCCAGCATCTTGGGGTCCCCTGCGGTGTGAACCTGCAGACTTGGGTTCAAATCACCCTTCACGAAGGGCTTCACCCCACCATCCCCATAACAGACGCAGAGGAGAGAGCGTCTGGGATTCGGTTTAGGGAGCATGTGTCACATGGCCCTGGGGGATTCGCATTCAGAGGCCGAGTGAACTACCCAACTCAGTGCCCCAGGTGACTGGCCTTGTGGCCAATTAAAAATGGAAGCGAACTCTGGAAGTTCCATGGAACTGTAGCTCCCCTGGCGCCCGCCTGCTGCGGGTCTCGCTAGGAAGGCGTGAGCTGGGTCGGCTGGCTCCTCAGGCCTCCAGGCTAGAGTCCTGAAAACAGCTACAAGTGAGAACAACTCGGGAGATACAAGCGGCACATGGGTCTCTAATCTGGAGATACAATTCAACACAGTTAAGGAACTGGAGATACATACAATTTGACACACTTAGGGAGCTGGGGATACAATTAGACACAGGGAGCTGGAGATACAATTGGACACAGTTAGGGAGCTGGAGATACAATTGGACACAGTTAGGGAGCTGGAGATACAACTGGACAGTTAGGGAGCTGCTGCAGAACTGTATTCCAGCCCCTGGAGTCAGACAGGGAACACCAGACAGCCGCATTCACTTGGCAGAGGATGCGTCACGGTGCCGGCCTGGTGCTGGCCCAGTGCCGGTGGTACTGTGTGTGCAGCTTGGCTCACAGACCTGCTGCTGAGGCCAGCACTCCAGCCCCAGAACCCGTCTATCTGTTCCGGAACCTGTCTATCTGCTCCGGAACCCCTTTCTGCTCCGGAACCCGTCTTTCTGCTCTGGAACCCGTCTATCTGCTCCAGAACCCGTCTATCTGCTCCGGAACCTGTCTTTCTGCTCCAGAACCCGTCTATCTGCTCCAGAACCCATCTATCTGCTCCGGAACCTGTCTTGAACCCATCTATCTGCTCCGAAACCTGTCTTTCTGCTCCAGAACCTGTCTATCTGCTCCAGAACCCGTCTTTCTGCTCCAGAATCTGCTCTGGAACCCGTCTATCTGCTCCGGAACCCGTCTTTCTGCTCCCAAACGTCCACAGCAACGGGGTGCTGCTTCTAGGACAACCCCCTCCCCACGGACCAGCAAGCGGGCAGCCAGGGCTTCCGGAACCTGTCTTTCTGCTCCAGAACCCATCTTTCTGCTCCAGAACCCGTCTATCTGCTCCAGAACCCGTCTATCTGCTCTGGAACCCCTTTCTGCTCCGGAACCCGTCTATCTGCTCTGGAACCCCTTTCTGCTCTGGAACCCGTCTTTCTGCTCCTGCTGGGTCTCCACCAAGGTCCCCGAGCTGGGAGGAGGATCCTCAGAATGCCCCTCACTTCCCAGAGCCCCTGTCACAGCTGCTTGCGGTCCTGGCCGGTGGCTCAGGGCTCCGGGTGGCCTGGTTTGGTGCCTCTCAATCCCCAGGCCCAGAGGTGCATGGTGCCCCTGGGGGTCCAGCCTCATCCCCCCGGTTCCCTTTTAGGGAGTTCAGCTCCTCTCCCCACCCCTCCGCAGACCACGCTGCGTTAACCCTGTCAGGGCTGTGTGTCCGGGAGGAAGTGGGGTGCTCGGTGGGGATCCACGGTGCTGTCCCCTCCAGCCTGCCTGTCCCGGCCTGAGTTTCTGGGGTCAGATCAGGAGCAAAGGGCACAAGCCTCCCCGCCCCCGAGGGGGACTGGAGAATGTGGGGCCCAGCCGGGCGGCAGTGAGGGGAGTTCCTGCCGTGTGCAGGACAGGCAGCCTGGGCCACTGGAGGACCCCTGACCGCTGAGAGGTGATGTCACCACAGGGCCCCCCCGCAAGCACCCCTGCAGGAAGACAGCACCCCCAATCGCTCCACTGTCCTCAGGGCTGCTTCGACCTTGGACTTGTGGGGAGCCCCGCACCAGCCTTGTGTGGGCACCGCCCTGCCGCCTACGCAGGCCGCTCTCCACCGATGTCCCTGCCACCAAGGGCCGCGGGGCCGCAGGAGCGTCTGCCATGCAGGCCTGAGCTGGGGACGAGGACACAGCACCCTGCCCGGCTTCCGCCCCTGTGTTCTGGGCCCAGGAAGAAGCCGCAATTCAATCCGCCACCGGGAATGGCCGCCCACTGCTCAGCGGCGATGACACACGGGTTTTGCGATGGCGTCTCAATGACTGGTGCCCACTTGAGGCCTGGCACCTCCACAGAGCCCCCCGCTCTGACCACTGCCCCCCACCGTAGCCACCGGGACAGGTGGGCGGGGGCCGCGCAGGACAGGAGCCGGGCTGGGGGTCTCCTGCATGGGAAGCTCACCCCGGTTCAGCATATGGGTCCACACGGGCTGGGGCCGGGAGTCGATTCTCCGTCCCTGGGGCTGCAAAGCGAGCGCTGAACCCGCTGAGCCACCCAGCTTCCCCTCGTCCTGTCTCCCTGCTCACTGCTACTGTCTTCATCGGGGCCCGGAGAGCATTCTCACCGGTCCCCCGGCTTCAGGGTCCTCACTTGGAGGTGCCCTGTGCTCACAGCCTCCTGGTGTCATTGCAGACAGGCCCTGCCCTGACTCTCACGGCCACCCGTGCCCCTGTGACCTTGGGGTGCGGGCCACACCGGCCCTGCCCCCCGGCCTTGGAGCGCTCTTGCCTCCCGCCCAGCCCATTCCGCAGGCCTGGACGAGGGACGTTCCAGAACCCTCTACACACTCTCCCACCGCTAACGGCCGTGCCTGCCACATCCCCCCGACCCGGAGTCCCCAAAGCCGCCGGGGACCTGGGAGCATCTCTGTCCTGGGAGGTGTGTGGTGAGGGGGGTCTCTGCAGCCCCCGAGGTGGGACAGACGTTGCCCGGCGCCCACGGTGCACGTCGTGAGTGGAGCCCATGTGCTGTGTGCCCGTCAGCCGGTGGTTGAGATGGGAAGAAGCTGCAGCCAGAAGTCGCCAACGTGGCCACAGCACCCACAGGGCAGAGAGGGACCAGGGGCTGGGGTTTCCAGAAAGGGTTAAAGGCTCGGTTACAATAGCTCCGCTTCCCCAGGCGCCGTCTCCTCTCACCGGACACGGCTCAGCGCCCAGAGGGCCTTGCGGGGCTGCCCGGGGCGGGTTTGGCTCCAAGGTTACCGCGGTCCCCGGGCAGAGCCTGCCCTGGTGACGCTTTGAAGATCAATAAGCTGGAGCAACACACGGCCTTGTCCAAACCTCCCCCTTGTTCCTGCGTGCCCCTTGCGTCCACGCCCGGGCTGTCCCCAGCTTGACTCCTAGTCACCAGCGGTGAGAGTGGCAGCAGCAACTCCAAGTTTGAGCAATGAGGGTTCCTGGGGGGTCCACCCGGAGCAGCCAGCGGCCGCTGGGAGTGGGTCCGAGGCCGGCACGGGGCCACTGAGGTCTGGGGTGTCATGGCCGCCTTGGCAAACCCGGCCTCCTCATGGTGACAGAGTGGCTGCCATCACCCTCATGCCTCTCTCCCTCCCAGCGCACACACAGGTGCTCCGCGGCGGCTCGCTGGTCCCTGGGGTGCTCCTACCCACCCTGGGACCAGTTAGCAGGGTCACTGAGGGCCAAGGCCGGTGCCTGGCCCAGCGGGAGGTGGGGCGGGTCCTTCCCGCCCAGTAGGGACAGCGTTCGGGTGTTTGTCCCATTTTGACTAACTTTCTATTTCGGCGATTTCTGTCCTCAGTGTCCATGGCCTGTGCTCTGTCTGTGCTTTCATAGCTCCTGGAATTGTGAGTGCAGAACTCGTTGGGGACGCCTCCTGCGTTTGGAGGAGCGTGTCTGTGACCCACAGCCAGCAGCTTCCTCGCTGTGTCGAATTGTATCTCCCGGTCGCAGAGACGAGTTGCCATTCGTTACTTTGTATCCCCCCTGTTGTTGTTCTCACTTGTAGCTATTTTTCTGATTCGGGGCCCAGCTTTCTCCACGTTGAGTGGTTAGAAATCTGTGCAGACCATGCACAGACAGGCTCGTCCGGTAATGGGAGATACTTGTTGATACACGTCCCGGGGGTCTGTTTAGAACGAGGACGCGGTGGTCTATCCACGGCGGCATTTACCACGAACGCCTGCAGAATCTGTGGGCTCCACTTATTTCCGCGGGAGCCGGCGTTGCTCTGTGTTAGTTACTTTGTCGCCTGCATGGCTGTGTCACATATATTTTGGTAGATGGTTCGTTTTTAGGCTCATTTTGAACAACGATTGGTTTCCAGTTCCGTTGCACGGTGGTCTGATTAAATGGTCTGTGCACGGCTGGCTGCTCGGTTCTCAGTGAGCCCCCGGTGGCCAGCATGTGACCCGAACGTCACTGTCCCACAGGTGTTTAAAAACGGACACTGTCTCCCTTTCCTGGGTGAAGGCCTGGTGCGTGTTTACCTCTGGCCTGGGGGCTGGGAAATAGTGGAAGGAGCTCCGTGCAGGTGTCGGGTGGCAGCTTTGGTTACGGGAGGGGGGGGTCTTAAGTGCGTTTTCCTCCTCGGATCTGCGGTGCTGGGGGTGAGAGACCCGGTGGCTGTGTGTGGGGGTCACAGCGTTCCCGCTGCCGTAGACCCTTCCCGGGGCAGCACTGGCGGGGGGCTGGGTGAGAGCAAGAAGGGACAGGGGGTTCCGGGGGGGCCCTGCAGGGTCAGGGGGCCCCCATGTGACCCCCGCCCGGCCCTGTTCCCTCCGCAGTGAGCTGAGGACCCGGTTCCGCATCGCGGCCACACCCAGGCTGGTGGTCCTGAAGCCCAGCGGGGAGCTGATCACCGACCAGGGGCGCTCACAGGTCCGGGCGCGGGGCCCCGCCTGCTTCCGGGCCTGGGTGGAGGCTGCCGGCGTCTTCCAGCATTTCTCCGGCTGAGGTGCAGGCGTCCCGCCCGGGGCTGCTGTGGGGGGAACCCGGGAAGAGGACCGGGCCAGGCAGAACCCCGCTCGGGAGACATGCTGGGCCCTTCCCCTTCTCTCTGTCTCTCTGTCTCTGTCAAAAACAATAAAATACTTCTTAAAAAAAAAAAGACGCAGCTTCCTTGGTTTCAGAGCCCAGAGGGAGGAAAGGACTGGAGGTTGTTGGACACGTTCTGCCAGCAGAGGGCTCAGGACTCCAGGCTCAGAGCAGCTCAGGGGAAACGTGTAAACGTGTGGAGGTGGGTGCCGATGGAAGCGAGCGCATTCCCACGGCCACCAATGCAGAGCCCGCGTCTCCTTCCAGTTCTCACCAGCATCTGTGCTTTTAACAGCCCTTCCCGTCCGCGGTCTCCTCAAACCATCTATTTTTTATTGTTTGAGAGAAGGAGACAGAGAGATAAGGGGGGGAGGGCCCAGAGCCGTCTCCATAGTTGTGCGTCATCAGTTTTCCACATGGTTTCATTTCCACACAGGTGGGCGGGGCCGTGCAGGGTGGGAACTGGGCTGGGGGCTCCCACATGGGAAGCTCACCCCAGTTCAGCATGTGGGTCCCTACGGGCCGGGGCCGGGATTCAATCCTTGGTCCCCGGAGGCTGCAAAGCGAGCGCTCCACCCACTGAGCCGTCCCGGCCTCCCCCCTATTATTACGCTCCGAGAGACATGCTCGTTCACAACGAGGTTCCCTTTTCACGTCCGGTAACCGGAGTGTCTCAGCGGACAGCAAGATGAGGTTTGAAACCGGAGGAGACATGACTTCAGACCGGGGGACCCTGGATCTTGGCGCTTCGTTCGGCGGCCGCCCAACGCGGTGCTGACACCCACGGTCCTTGGGACAGGGGTGGGGGGTGGGGGTCCTACCAGGAACCTCACAGTGAGCATTCCGTCGCGGTCGTAACCGAGTACGACGAGACGAACGCAAGCCGGGGGGCCGCTCGGGGGGGCACAGAGCGTTGGGGTGGCTTTGGATGTAAGAACAGAACACAGAAATAGAACACAGTGCTGACCAGGAAAATGAGAGCCTGCAGTTGAGCCTGTGGTCACCGGGGCCGGAGCCAGACTTCTGCGGCCACTGGGTGGTGGGGGGCAGACCACCAGCGCGTCCCGGCCTCAGGGGGCCGTGAGGGCCTGGGCAGGCGAACAAGAGAGGAAGGCCGCAGCCCAGCACCTTCCCGCGAGGTGGATCGGAGCCTCCGATCGCCTGTCCCCACTGGGTGACCGTCACGACGCATCCGCAGCAGCGTGGGAGCCCCGGGTTTGCCACGTTCCGGTGACAATGGCATTGAGAACGTCCACCGTGGCCGCAAACCTGTACAGTCAGGGCCCCCGCGTGGGCGGGAAGAGGCTGAGGATGCAGAGCCGTGAGCATCTCTGAGTCAAATGGGTCTCGGGCCCCCAGCGAGGCCCCGGGATAGCCGTTCCCACGGTGATCGAAACAGAAGTGAAAACGGACCCACGTGGAAGGCCGGCGGGGGGGGGGGCAGCCCCGCTGTGAAAAACCCCCTCTGCTTCGAAGGAACGGAAACGTACAACTTTGCTTGAAAGTTGACTCGTTTGCATAATTCAGTCCGGGTCTCATGACCCAACATCCTGCCCTGTATTTATTTTTCTAAAGACGGACCCGGTGCCTCTGGGAATCGCAGCGGAGTCGCTGACCCCCAGCCCGGAGCTGACAGACGGAACCCTGGGTTCCCAATTCCTGCGTGAGGGGCTCCCCCCACCCCGGGTCCCGTATGCGCAGCTCGGGGGGCAGAGAAATGCAGAAAAGGCACCCACTCCCCACGCGAGGGAGGGTCTTCGGCTCCTCGTGAGGACCCCGGCCCCTGCACTTGAGACGGAGAGCAATGCAGGGACATGGCCTGGGGTCCCCCGAGATCCTGGGACCCCTGGCTGGGAAATCGGGCTGCTTCTCCTAGCACATGGCTCTTCCACGATCCGGGACCACCGACCCTGGCAGACCCAGTCGCCCACCCCCGGTTCCCCTGGGCCCTCGGGGGGCCGGCCTGGGGTCTGGGCCGTCGTCTTCCCGGCACCCACGCCCGCTTGGCCGGGACACGGGCGAGAGGTCGACGCGCTTAAGGCCCCCGGATCCCGAAACGTAAACACAGAAAAATTAGAGCTTCTCTTAAACTTTATTTGCTAACGTGGTGTTTGTCATTCTCCCAGCTGTCTGAGTTAATGGGCCGCTTCTCTGAGAACCAGAGAGATTCGCCCTAAGAGGAGACACAGATGGCTGAGCGCGACCCCGAGGGAGGTGGGCCAGGCCCTCCAGCTGCCGCTTCCGGGTTCACTTTCCTTCTTCAGCCAATGTTTTGGGGGGCAGCTGGCGTGGGAGACGAGCGGGGCCGTCGGAAGCATTTTGCTGCCTGGGGAGGGTGACGCTGAGTGATGGGGTGTCACAGTGAACCCCAAACCCAGGCCCCCAAATGTCCGCGGCCCTCTGGGAGCTCGAGGGTTTGCAAGCCCCCCACCCCAAAACCGGGGCCTGGGATTCCTTGGGCAGAGACCCCCAAACTCGGCCTCCGTCCACCTGGTTCCTCGACAAGTCACGTCTGGGGAGGGGGAGTCGGTGGTTCGTCTGGGACCCGGTCCTCACGGGAAACATCTCCCATCTCGGTTTTCATCGTCACAGGTCACACTCCATCTCCAAGCCCTTTGCTGAGACGTTCCCATGTGGGGACGCAGAGCTGAATACGATAGGAGGCCGCCGGGAGGGCCTGGGAACCGGGCCTCGAGCTGGAAGCAGGCCTGTCGGTGGGCGCAGGCATCTGAACACGGCGCAGCGGGTCTGCTTGGCGTGTTGCCTCCTTGCCTGTCATTGGTGGGCAGCACGTGGGTGGCCCTGTTGGTGACCGTCCCTCCCCGCAAGTCCCAGCCCCGCCATGGGACCCTGGCTGTCGGATAAACGTCGCATGAACGTGCGGAACACAGAGCACACACCCCTGCTCCAGGTCTTGCCGTTCCCGCTGCGGTGGCCGCCGGAAGACCAGGCCCGCGGCGGCTGTGAGGGGCCCACCTGTGCATGGACCGCGTGATGCCGTCAGGTCTCGACGTCCGGCCACAGGACGGCTTGGGGTGCAAGACGCCCAGACGGGGGTCCACGCGGCTCAGCGTCGGCGCTGCTGTGCGGTTCTGTCAGGAGGGCGTTGGGGGGCATGCGGGGAACGCCGTGAGGGTGGACTGCAGGTGACATGAGGCCACCGCCGAAGCGCCGGGGTCCCCCGCTTCCCGCCACCTCAATAGCCGCCACACCCAACAGACCGCCGGGAAGCGACAGGAACCTCAGCACGAGTCGCATGTGTTAAGCACTGAAACGAGGGGAGTAAGCGATCCTGGCATTTGGAGCAGGGCAGGGGAGCCTCCCCTGGATCGAGGCCACCTCCACGGGGCCCTGAAGACAGTGTGACGATGACCGGTGAGCCCCTCGTGTCTGGGGGGCCCCTTCGTCACGCTGGCCCTGGGCAGCACCGTGTGTGTGTGCCAGCCGGCCGGCTCTCAGTGGTTAAACAGCCTGGCTGTGTTGGACGAGTTCCAGATTCAGGGAGGAATCTGAGCCGATGCCTCCCCGGCTCCGTCTCCCGGGGAAGTAACGAGAGAAGGTGGATCCCTCCAGGGGGTGCGGGAGAAAGTGCCCCCGGAGACCGAGACCTTCCTGTCGCGGGACCCCCAGGGGGCAGCCCCGCTGCTCAGGGCTCGCAGATGCACAGCCGGGTGGACAGAAAGCATGACGTCGCATTTCGGAGCTGGGCTGTGAACGGCGCTCGGCACTTCCTGCACGCTGCGTGGAGGCCTCGCCGGGGATGTGTCCACATCCCACAGCCCCGGGCTGCCCCGGGCCCCACTCCGTGCAGTGACCATCGAAAGGCAGGGGACGGCAGGGGATTTAAACAGTCAGGCCCAGCTGCATGCTGTTCACGAGATACGCACTTCAAACGCAACAGCGTGGGCAGGCTGAAGGGAAAAGGATGGGAGAAGCCTATAGTACGAGGATATCAATTAAAAAAAAAAAGGCACAAGTGTTTTAAAGATATATTTTTATTGTTTTTGACAGAGCGAAGGAGAGAGAGATATAGAGACAGAGACAGAGAGAAGGGGGAGGGCCCCAAACAGTCTCCATAGTTGTACATCATTGGTTTTTCCACATAGTTTCATTCCACAGGTGGGTGGGGCTGCACAGGGCAGGAACTGGGCTGGGGTCTCACCCCAGTGAGAACTGAATTGAGGGAACTCCCCAGTTCAGCATATGGGTTCACACGGGCCGGGGCCGGGATTCAATCCTCGGTCCTCAGGGCTGCATAGTGAGCGCTTAACCCACTGAGCCATCCCGGCTTCCCCAGCACGAATGTTTTAGCATCTAATAATATAGACCAAGAGGGACATTATTACTTAAATCAATCACCAGGGAGACATTACAATTCTAAATGTGTGCACAGAAAGCCACAGATTTTTCTTTTTTAAAGATTTATTTTTATTGTTTTTGACAGAGAGAGACAGAGAGAAGAGGGAGGGCCCAGAACAGTCTCCATAGTTGCACATCATTGGTTTTTCCACATAGTTTCATTCCACAGGTGGGCGGGGCTGCACAGGACAGGAACTGGGCCGGGGTCTCATCCCGGTGAGAACTGAGCTGGGGGCACTCCCCAGTTCAGCACGTGGGTCCCCACAGGCCATGGCCAGGATTCGAGCCTCGGTCCCCAGGGCTGCATAGTGAGCGCTTAACCCACTGAGCCATCCTGGCCTCCCCTGTCCTTCGATTTTAAATGACAGCCTGGCTGAGTCATTGTGGCGTTGGTCTTTGCTTTTCATCACTAGTTGCCTTTCTCGTGCTGCTTTGAGGATCCTTTGTCTTTAACCTTTGCCATTTTAATTATAATCTGTCTCAGGATGGGCCTTTTTGGTTTTTTTTTCTTGCTTGGGAAAACCCCTAATTACTTGGAAATAAAGCAACACATTTCTACATAATTCACGAGTCACAGAGTTGTCTCAAAGCAAAGTCTAAAAATATAGATGAATGATGAGCAAAAATGAAAATAGGACGCATCAAACCTACATAGAATGCAACTGAAGAAATCCTGAGAGGGAAAGTTATAGCAGTAAATGCTTATATTAGAAATGGGGAGATATCGCAGAACAACAATATAAATTCCCACTTCAAGAATCTTAAAAAAAAAAAAAGGAACAAAAGCTAGTTTCTTAAAAACATAAAAATAAAAAAATCGAGAAACCTCTAGCATAATTAGCAAAAATAAAAAGAGAAGACAGAAATCTTCAATGCCAGGAATGAAATATGTCACGGCAGATCCTGCAGTTATTAAATAATAAAGGAATACTTTACTGGTGACTAAAAAAAAAAACAACAAATAAATTATTCTAAAAAAAAAGTAAATAAATTATTCTAAAAAAAATAACCACAGCTGCTAAAACTCAGCTCGGAGGAAATCGACCATCTGGGTCGTCCTAATGGGTCATTTCTCCGGGACGAGGAGTCTGACTCAGGGCTTTCGGTTTACGTTTTTCCCTGGTGAGTGGATTTCGTTCATAAATGTCGTGAGGTTGTGTCCAGGGAGGTGCGGCCGCCGAGATCCCCACCTCTGTTGATAGAGGGTGTCCCCAAATTTACGCCGGATTTGAAGTTTGCGTCATGTGTGCATGAAAGTGTTGCCAACAACAACAAAAAAGACAGTGTGACAGCTGACCATTCACGGTTATTAAAAATGGAGCGCTCTGCGAAAGAACAATGCGTTTTCATGGTTGAGCAATAAAAATGTACAATTTTTAACGACAAACCTGTGTTTTCTATCAGAATGACTGCTTGCGTGAATTGTGGGACACGCTTTGGCACCAGCTTTCCCTCCTGCACTTGGGTCTCGATACTGAACGAATAGCACACGCAGTTTTTCATGTCACTTTTCCCCACAGTGACCGCGCCGCCGCGTTCCCTCCTCACCCACTGCCTGCATCCCACATGCGAGCTTCCGCTGGTTCCTTCTCCAACCCCCGCTGCAGGAGGAGGGAATCGAACCCACGCCCAGAGCTCTGGATTCTCACAGTGTGCGCATGACTGGGGGTCAGCGCACACGGGCCTTGAACATCCTCACGTGAAAGGGGTCACAGGCCTTCCCAGCCCAAGTCTGCGACACGGCAGACGCGCTGTCGTGTGTGCTGACCCGAAATCCAAATCAGCCAACTCGCTCGCCACTAAGCCCCTGCGAAGGGAATGCCGCCTGTGGTCTCAGGGCTTCCACCAGATCGGCTTCAGATCAGCAACAGGAATCAAGTGAACACCCAGCTTTCCAACAGCGGTTTGGGAATCAAGAGAACGGATCTCCAGAACAATAAAAATGTTCATTTTGGGGAGGCCGGGATGGCTCAGCGGGTTAAACGCTCACTTTGCAGCCCTGGGGACCGAGGATCGCATCCCAGCCCTGGCCCATGTGGACCCACATGCTGAGCTGGGGAGTGTCCCCAGCTCAGTTCTCACCGGGGTGAGACCCCGGCCCAGTTCCTGCCCTGTGCAGCCCCACACCCACCTGTGGAATGAAACTATGTGGAAAAACTGATGATGTGCAACTACGGAGACTGTTCTGGGCCCTCCCCCTTCTCTCTGCCTCTCTGTCAAAAACAATAGAATAAATCTTTTAAAAAACATTCATTTTGAGAGATCAATGAAAGCTTTTGGAAGTAGTTTTGTCCCCCCCACCTCTGGGGATAAAAGGGTGGGTTTCGCAGGAATAACGACTGCTGAGCTTACGACGAAAACCCTGCTCCTCCCTGCTGCTATTGCCCTGTGTTCCGTGGTGACGGAAAGGAGTGGAATCTGGGGGTGGCCAGGGGACGGTGGCTTCGAAAGAGAACTCCCACCACGTTCGTTCACTTCCAAGGAGTGGGGGGGTGGTCATATGGTGACAAGAGCACCTCTCGATGCTGGTTCATTGTCGGGCACATGACCGATGTCGATGTGCAGATGGACCCGGACGCTCAGAGGAGGAGGGTCTCTCGGAGATCGAATCCCCTGATCAGCAGCTCTTGACCTGTGTCCACGTTACTGCCCCGAAGCCGTGTGGTAGCTGTGAAGAGGAAGCTTGGGTCCCCGATGCTAGATTTTCCAATGGGGTCCCCGAGGAAGGTGGCGTCCGGCAGGGACACTTGTATACAAAGGAGCCACATGCAACGAGAGACCCCTCCTCAGTTTAAGAGAGAGAAAGGGAGAGGGGAGGGCCCAGAGCAGCCTCCATAGTTGTCGGTCACTAGTTGTGACGTGGTTTCGTGCCGCACAGGTGGATGTGCAGTCGCACAGGGTGGGCACTGAACCGGGGGAGAACCTTCACCTCCCCCTGTGGTCACCAGTCGCACCTCAGCTCAGTGTATGTGTTTGCAGGTGCCGGGTGGGCGGGAATCTGACCCCAGACCTTGCGATTACGAGGCAAGCGCTCAACCTGCTGAGCCATCCCGGCCTTCCCCACACATTCCTACTTTTGTGGTCTATTCTTTAAATATTTATTTTTTATTGTTTTTGACAGAGAGAGAGAGAGAGAGAGAGAGAGAGAGAGAGAGAGAGATAGAGATACAGAGACAGAGAGAAGGGGGAGGGCCCAGAGCAGTCTCCATAGTTGCACGTCATCAGTTTTCCACATAGTTTCATTTCACAGGTGGGTGCGGGGCTGCACAGGGCAGGAACTGGGCCGGGGTCTCACCCTGGTGAGAACAGAACTGGGGACACTCCCCAGCTCAGCATATGGGTCCACACGGGCCGGGGCCGGGATTTGATCCTCAGTCCCCGGGGCTGCAAAGTGAGCACTTAACCCACTGAGCCCTCCCGGCTTCCCCCTGTGGCCTATTCTTAAATGCCGCCTTTTCTTTTTCTTTCTGGAAGTTTGGGAGCACAACTAACAGCAGTCTGTCTCCTGGCTTCCCCCCTGTCACACTCTGGGAAGGGCTGAAGGTCACAGCTCAGCTCTCACTCAGCCCCTGCCCCCCACCCGCCCTCCCCACAGCCTGACGGGTGACTTTTTGTTTTCTCAGCCGCGTTCAGGATGGGCCTGGAGGCTCCCTCCTGTCTCTCTGGTTCTGTCTGTTGGGGTTTTGAGGCCGTCTTTTAATTCCTGGGCAGCAAGTCCCCACCGGGCCCCTGTGTACGTTCCCGCCGTCTGTCCTCCAGCGTTCTGGGTCAGCATCCTCTGAGCCCGATACGATGACACTCAGGTCACTGTGCAGAAAATACTGAGCACAGATCCCGGGAAGCCAAATCTGAGACCGGAAGGTAACAAGGGGAGCAGCCAAAAAGGCCAGAAGGCAAGTTCAGCTGGGTGCGCGGTCATTTCCTGTGTTTTAACTTCCCATCAGTGCTTGCAGCCGGGCCCGCGGGGCCAGGGGGAGCCGGGGAGGAAGGGCCCTGGGCAGGGGCAGGGCTGGCGGCTCAACCGCGGGACCCCCGGGGGCCCCACGGCTGTCCTAGAGGGTCCTGTGCCCACAGTGTTCTGACCATGAACATATGCAGGCACCAGGCAGGTGAGCAGAGGTGTGTGCATGTGTGCATGCAGGTGAGTGTGAGCGTGGGAGTGTGTACGGGAACAAATGCGCTGTGTGCTGAGGGCTACCGACCGGGTCAGCTTTTCGAGCGTCCTTGTGCGGTTTTTGAACTCCAATGTTTAGAATTTAGTGGAAGGCGTGTTATGAGATCGCTCGTCTAAAGACCAGAGTCGATAAAGGAAGGACAGGCTTTGCCACTTCCGCTTTCCCTTTCGGTGTGAGATGACACTTCCAGAGGTGCCAACACACGTGTGCACATCTAAAGAAAGGCAAACACTGTATCACATTTAAGAAAGGAAAACACTGTATTCCATCTTATGGAAGGAAAACACTGTATTCCATCTTACGGAAGGAAAACACTGTATTAAAATCGTAACACTCCATAGATACCGATAACAAAAGACAGACACAAGTCACGGCTACCATCTGCCATGACAGGAGGTGCTCACAGCGGTGACCGTCCGCATGTAGACACCTCCGATGACGGCGAACGCCTGCCTGAGCCATGTTGACCCCAGTGTCCCCTTGTGTGGCTGCACATGCCGCTCCCAAGGGCCACGCGCCTCACCCTCATCACGGGAGCCGGCGTGAGGCATGTCGGAGGTCCTGCTGTACACTTGTGCCTCCATTGTCGTTGCACCCCCACAACGTGCTCAAATTTCGGGGACATCAAAACGACCGTGTGCTCCTCGCACGGCCTCTGCGGCCACAGGTCTGGCGCCCACGGCAGCGGCCACGCGCCCCCTTCTCGGCTTTGCAGGGCGAGACCCGGAGCAGGAGCCACAGACGCCCGCTCGTCAACAATCACAGCTTGTAAACTGCGTTTCTGGGCCCTCGCTCGGCATCCCGGGCCTCAGCCATCACAACCGGGTGAGGAGATGGAAACTGCTGGGTGTGGGGGTCTCAGCAGCACAGGCCCTCCCGAGAGCCAAGACCCTCCCCCGCAGCCTAGCACCTGGGCCGGGGGTGGGGGCTGCTGTCGGGGCGTCAGGAGGGCGTTTAGCAGCCGGATCCCTGGGTTGTAAACATTAGAGATCAGACCAGCCTCCGTCCCGTCCTGCACGCAGGTGCGGCATGTTCTGGGGGTGCGTTCTTGGTGAGGGAGGGGGTTTCACCCCGTCTCCATCTCCCACGTCACCCCACGATACCCTGGGGAGCCCACTGCCCTCAGCCCCCAGCCCAGCCGTCACCCCCATGCCCATTGCAGTGCACGTGTGCCCACGAAACGAGGGGTTCGAGGTGGTTTAAAGCCGCCCTAAGACACAAACGCGGCTTCTCGTTCTCGACCGGCTTCCCTTGCGGCTGACATTTGCTTCTGCTCAGAGATCTTCTCAGCCAGAACATTCAAGAGGCTGCCTGAGAGGCCCAGGGCGCATGCACCCAGGACCCCCGAATCACGTGGGGAGTGTATCCTGATGTGGAGGTGGCCTGGCTCCCGGCCCAGGGGGCCCCCCGACCGTGTCCTGAGAGCCGCCTGTCGGGCCCGCGCTGCAGGCGTGAGTCCTGTCCAGCATCTCAGCCTCGTCTGTTTATTCTTGTTCACACCGTGTGTTCAAGGGAAGCAAAGCAGAAAGTTTAGAAAGTGAAGACGGCCTCCGTGCCCCTTCCTGTTCCCCGCAGTCCACCCCTTGTCAGCCCTTTTGAACGTCAGCCCCCTGTCCTCGTCCCGACCGTGAGCTGATCCGATGTGACCTTCTCGGGCCTGGAATTTGGTCTCTCGGAGCTGGCTGGGTGCCAAGTCCTTCGCGACCTCTCATGGCTTCTGATCCCACCCCTCGTCTGAGCTGCTGGTGACTAAAGGGGACACGGCTCCCAGAGAGAGAGGGTGAGAGACAGAGACAGAGAGAAGGGGGAGGGCCCAGAGCCGTCTCCACAGTTGTACACCATTAGTTGTGACATGGTTTCATTCCACACAGGTGGGCGGGGGCCCTGCAGGGCGGGAACCAAACTGGGGCCTCCGCATGGGAAGGATACCCCAGTTCAGCATATGGGCCCCCATGGGCCGGGGCCTGGATTCGATCCTCGGTCCCCAGGGCTGCAAAGCGAGCGCTTAACCCGCCGAGCCATCCCAGCTTCCCCCAAACAAATTAATGGCATGGAACGGATGGTGCAGAAATATGGCCATACTACGTGCACAACTGGGGTCTTGACCACGTTTCAAAAGCAACTCGATGGAGAAAGAATAGCCTTTCCACGGCCCGGCCCCGCGACGTCGAACGTCCACCCTGAAGAAGGTGCGTTGGGCTCATTCTCTGTCGCCTGGGACAGGGTCCCAGTGGCGGTACATTTCCGTTTCAAAATACAAATCACTCATTTTACTTCCGAAGCAAAACGACGGCGGGAACAGAGGGCTGAACGGAGCCATGAGGCCCCCAACCTGGGGCCCCTGGCCCCAGCCCCCCTTTATTTCTACCTGGCGGGGCTCTTTGGGATCCTCCCAGGGCCCAGATAGGCTCAGAGTCCCATAAACAGGACCGAAACTGCCAGAAGCCGTGTTTTCTCCGGGGCTGGGGGCGGGCGGGAGTAGACGGAGATGCTTTCGTTTTTATTTGATGAGGCGGACGAGGAGGAGATGTCTGAGTCTCAGGGCTGGCGCTCATGACGTGGGTTTATAGGGTGGCTTTCTTCTGAAGATCTGAAGATCTCTTCCCCCCAGTTCTCAGCCACCCGACCGGCCAGACGCGGTTGGGAAATACACATCAAAGGCACAAGCGTCGCCCAAGACGAAAGGGGAGCCTTGGGAACCCTTACAGACCCCCGCATTCACAGGGAAGGGAGCAGCCCCTCCCGGCCAGGGGCCGGTGACGTCACCCAGGTGAGGGTCCCAGCCGCTTCAGTAGAAGCAGGGCCAGCACACGGCTTCCTGTTCCCAGGAAACTTTCTCAAAAAAGAGACTTTAAAGATTTATTTGTATTGTTTTTGACAGAGAGAGAGAAACAGAGACATAGAGAAGGGGGCGGGCCCAGAACAGTCTCCATAGTTGCACATCATCAGTTTTTCCACATAGTTTCATTCCACAGGTGGGCGCGGGGCTGCACAGGGCAGGAACTGGGCCAGGGTCTTCACCCTGGTGAGAACCAAACTGGGGGCACTCCCCAGTTCAACATATGGGTCCACATGGGCCGGGGCCAGGATTCGATCCTCAGTCCCCGGGGCTGCAAAGTGAGCGCATAACCCACTGAGCCATCCCGGCTTCCCCAAAAAGGAGACTCTATATTGGAGCGGTTTTAGGCTCAGCCCCCGACGGTGGGGGAGGTGCAGAGCGTCCCCACCCCCGTGGTCCCCACGCATCTCCCGCAGCGTGAAGCATGTACGTGAGGGTCAGCCAACCTGTGCCGGATGTCCTGTGGGTCCTTGCAGACCTACAGGGACACATACCCACCACCACGGTGCCGTGCAGACGCGTCCCGCCGTTCTGGGACTGCTCTGGGCTCCCCCCATGCCCCCCACACTCACCCCCTGCCCCCCCCAACCCCTAGCAGCCCCTCAACTTCATCGTCTCCATCAGCTTTGGCTTCTCCGGAAGGGCACGGCGTTGACAAGGTCACAGTGTCGGTGGAATCGTGCATGACGCGTGTTTTTTTTTCCCAGATTGCCTTCTGTCACTCGGGGATATGCACTTAAATCTCCTCCGTGTCTTTGTTTTAAAGATTCATTTGATTGTTTGGAGAAAAGCTGAGAGACAGAGAGGAGGGGGAGGGCCCAGAGCCGTCCCCATAGTTGTACGTCATCAGTTTTCAACATGGTTTCGTTCCACACAGGTGGGTGAGGGTCGTGCAGGGCGGGAGCTGGGCTGGGGGTTCCTGCATGGGAAGCTCACCCCAGTTCAGCACATGGGTCCCCATGGGCTGGGGCCGGGATTCGATCCCCGGCCCTCGTGGTTGCCAGGCGAGCACTCACCCTGCCAAGCCGTCCCGGCCTCCCCGGTTCCTCCAGGCTCTTCACGGCTTCGCTACCGCGTTGCTTTTTAACACCGAGTAACAAAAGCTCCATCGTCTGGACGGACCACAGCGTCTTCGTCCATCACCTGCCGAGCATCACCGTGGTTGCTTCCGAGTCTGGGCAACAGAGCTGCTGTCAGCCTCCCACGTGCAGGGTTTTGTGTGGGTATAAATGTCCACACTTCGGGGGCAAGTTCCCAGGAGGACGGTGAGAAGTCACCAAACGATGTTTCCTGTTGGGGTCTCCCAGCAGGAAATGGGGGGACCACGGGGTCCCAGGCACACGAGGCAGAGGGCGGGCCCTCCTCAGTCCCCTCCAGCCCCCCGCCCCTCCCAGGACAAGGCCTGGGAGCGCCCAGGGGTGGGGTCCCCGCCTGTGTCTCATTCTTGCCGCCCTCCCACGTGGCCCCAGTCCCCGCCTCCGCATGGGGGGACAGGGCTGGACAGGGCCGCTGGCTTCCCCACCAGCCCCCCAACGTTTTCTAACCTCACCACGTGGAGGGGATCCGACACCCGCAGACGGGACCGGCTCCATGAACGCGATCCAGCCCAGGAGACCAGCCCCCCGGCCGCGGACGGCGGGGTCTGTCCCAAGACAGGCTGGGAAGGGGGACTGAGGGCCATCGTGGGGACCCCCTCCCTCCTTACAGGGACCGTGACCAGTCCCAGCCCGCAGGCACCCCATGGAGACAGAGAGAGATGGCCTGTGGGCCGGTGGCCCCAGCCAGCAGCCCTTGGGCAGCTCCTGGGTGAGTCCCCGGCATCGGTTCTGAACGACTGAGGGTCAGGACTGTGGGGAAGGGGCCCCCCCATCCAGCCCAGGACCCCCGGGACGGGGAGTTGGTGTGGGGCGGGTGGCAGCGGCGTATGAGGCATGATGCACACACTGAAAAGCCTTTGTGTCCCTGCGACCCCCGGACGCTTTGCACAACCAGACCCCTTGTTAACAGACGTCCCCCCCGAGCAACCTTGGGGGGTGGGGGACCCTCCTTAAGGGCCCTGCACTTGACCTTTGAGGCTGACCTGCGGCGTTGTAGCCTTGAAAATGCCCCCCCGGCTCAAGGGACCGCCGAGGACCTGCTTTCATGGTCAGGGGCTGCCCGGGGTTTGACCCCCACGCCTGCCTTTCGTCTGCCTCACGCCCATACCACACCACCAGCTTTCCCCCGGAAACGTTAAAAATAAACGAAACCCTCCATCTTCTGGCCGGGGTCCCACCTGAGTCCAATCTCCTAAACACGGCCGTAGAGCTTTGCTGTTGTTGTTTTTCCAACCTCACGCCCGCAGTCATAACATGGAACTCTGGGCGTCCCCAACCTTAAGGACCCTCCCCTGAAAGAACGGAGTGCTGACATTTTATTTCAGGGAAACGTGGTCAGATGGGCTCTTTTGATTGTTCGTCCGCATGAAACCTCACGGCCAGTGATGCTTCAAATCTCAGTGTCCAGATAATCCCCCAACGAGAGGTGAGCATAAACACCGCGGCATGGAGACGAGACTCCCGTGCGTCGCACAGAGTGGGTGTCTGCTCTGGGGGAGGATCCCGGGGCTTCACTCCCCGGTGACCGGAGCTGCCCCATGCGGAGACGTGGCAGCTGTGAGTTCCAGCCCTTCAGGTCTGCACTCGCTTGAGTCACTCCAGCTCCATGGCACCCCGAGATTCTGGTGGGGTCAGCCAGCCTTTCTGCTCCAGGTTCCGGGGGTGGTCTTAGCACACTCGGCCGCGTCTCACTGGGGGTCACAGAACCTCAAAGCAGACCCTTGTGGCCATCGCTAGGCTGTGTTCTGTTTTCCTCTGCTTGGTTATTGGCAGAGAACAGACGTCTCCATCCTCAGGAATGTCCGCGGAATCCCAGGGCGCTGAGACCACATGCATCCCATTCATCACAGACCACGGAGGCCTGGGCCGGCCTGCCTGCTTGTGCGGCTGCGTTGTTGGTGGGCCCTGCAGAGCGAACGGCGTGTGACCTGGTTTGTCACCGGGACCGCGTGGAGCCGCGGGCTTGTACGTCTGAAACACCCTCCTCCAGTGACAGGCTTTCTTGCCCCTCTGAAGTCACAGCCAGGAGCCGCGGCTGTTCCCTTCCATGGCTCGCGGGCTGTTTTTAAAGATTTATTTTTATTATTTTTGACAGAGAGAGAGACAGAGAGACAGAGAAAAGGGAGAGGGCCCAGAGCAGTCTCCATAGTTGCACATCATTGGTTTTTCCACATAGTTTCATTCCACAGGTGGGTGCGGGGCTGCACAGGGCAGGAACTGGGCCAGGGTCTCACCCCGGTGAGAACTGAGCTGGGGGCACTCCCCAGTTCAGCACATGGGTCCACACAGGCCGTGGCCGGGGTTGGGATTAGATCCTCGGTCCCCAGGGCTGCATAGTGAGCGCTTAACCCACCGAGCCATCCCGGCTTCCCCTGCTCCCCAGATTTTCAGTGTGAGAGTGTTTGAGGAGCACACAGACTGCTGGGGAGACTCCAATCCCAAGGCATCTGAGTTCCTCCCCGGAGAACCGGAGCCAACAAACACCACATGGGCTCCAAGGTCAGGCCCCTGGACCCTAAGCCCAGAAGCTCCATGACCCCCAGAAAGTGGGGGCTTCCTCACCGGTTCTGGGGAGACGGGCCCGTGCCATCCTGGGCAGAGCTCCTGGACTTCAGCACCAACAGCCAGCCCTCAGAGCTTCATGCCCCCCCGGGGTCTATCGCTGGGTCAAGTTCAAGCCAGTCCTGGTCAAGGTCAGTAAGTCTGGGTTAGCAGAACCCTTTACAACACTCGACATAAACCGCCTCCGGTCCCTTAGAGCGGTGGCCGTGGCGGCGAGCAGTGTGTTCTGTGGGAGGCGGGCCCTTCCTGGCCCCCTCCCCAGCCCCCTCCCCTGGGAGAAAGGCCAGGTGTCCCCGCTGAGAAATACCTGCTTCCCTCCGGTCTGGCTGTGGCCTCCACACCACCACCTCTGGGCGCATTGAATCGCGCGGGGTGCAGAGGGGAGACTATTGGGGGCTGACTCCTAAGGAGGGCTGGTTTTCTGGGGGACCAGCCCCCCATCCCCTTTCAGGCTTCAAGGCCAGGGAATGCGGGTGGGGTGCTGGGGACCGGGGTGGGTGCTGGGGACCGGGGTGGGTGCTGGGGACCCCAGCACGGGGGTCTGTGGGCGAGGGGTTTCAGGAGGGCCGCTGTCTGTCACACTCTGTGTCCCCTTGGGATGCCTGAAGTGGGCGCCCCACTGTGTTGTGTTTCCGGGCCCTGCGATCCGCAGACACAGGCGCTAGTACGGCGATGGCCAGGGGCCCAAGGACCAGGGGCTCCCCTCTCCTTTTCGGGGGGCCGTGCTGTCGGGGTGGGCAAGGGGATCCCATGAGCTCCCCTGAGCACAAGCCACGCGGAGGCGGGAGGGGGCAGGGAGGCGCAGACTGGAGGCCCGGACACTGGGGGGGCGGGGTCGCTGGGCGGGGCCACGCGGGACGGGGGCGGGGCCGCGGCGGAGGCGCAGACCTGATTCCCGGACACTGGGAGGGGCGGGGCCTCTGGTGGGCGGGGCGTGAAGCTCGGCCCCGCCCCCGGCCCTGAAGAAGCGCGGCGCTGCCCCGCGCGCGGGCAGAGGCTGAGGCGGCCGGTGTCGGGAACACGCGACGGGCACTGGGAGCTGCACGCGGTGGCGGGACGAGCCCAAGCGAGACCCCCCAAGGCCCGGGGAGAACCCCCGAACCCCAGCACCATCCGGAGTCCCAGCCGGCTCGCATCGGAGCGGCGGCGGAGCGGCGCTGCCCGGACCCAGGTGAGGCGACGGGGCCGGGGCCGAGGCCGGGGTCGCGGGATCGCGGGCGCCGGGCGGGGCCGGGGCCGGGGGCGCCCCCCGTGAACGACCACCCGCCTGAGTGAGAGACGTGACTCGGGGCAGAAGTGGGCCCCGTCCCTGAGGGAGGCGGAGGGGGAGGCGGGTCTGACGCGCCCCTCGCTCCTCCTTTTTATAGTTGGTGGTGTTTTCTGAGTCGACGGGCAGACAGTGAGTCTCCAGCGTAGGGGGCACATCTGGAACCCATCACCCGCGGGCGCCCTCCCCCTCCCGCCACCCGCCCTTCGGGGTGCGGGAGGGGCCCCGGCTCGTGGTGGGGGAGGGGGCCCCGGCTCGGGGTGGGGGGAGGGGTCTTTGCCTTTCGGGGTGGGGAAGGGGCCCCCGGCTCAGGGTGGGTGGAGGGGTCTTCGCCTTTCGGGGTGGGGTAGGGGACCCCGGCTCGGGGTGAGAGGAGGGGCCCCGGCTTGACAGTCTGTGCTGGGACGAGAGGCCTGGGGCTCGGCCGGCTCCTGGGGACATTCGCAGGGGAAGGCCTTTGGGGGCTGTGCTGTGGAGTGAGGGGGTCGAAGGGGAGCTGGGGCGGTTGGGACCCCGTGGCTGTGAGACACGGGGGTCCAGGCTCTGCAGGTGGACGGGAGCCAGGCCCCCCGGAGCCCCCGGCTCCATCATCCACCAGCAAACGGCACGTCTCCACTCCGAGCACCTGGGCGCCTCCGGTCACGCATGCAGCCCAGCTTTGTGAGGACGTACCAGACGGCACGTGTGTCTCAGGGCGTCCGGGGTTCAGGGTGGACACGGTGAGCCATGATCAAACATGCACAGTGTCGCTGCCAACCCCAGACGCTAGTCCTTTAAAATAAAACGAAGCGTGAGTGGGACGCCGGGACAGCTCAGCAGGTGGAGCGCTCACTTTGCAGCCCCGGGGATCGAGGATCAAATCCCCGCCTCGGCCTGAGTGGACCCATGTGCTGGCTGGGGTGAGCTTCCCATGCCGGAGCCCCCAGCCCAGTTCCCACCCTGCATGGCCCCCGCCCACCTGTGTGGAACGAAACCATGTGGAAAACTGATGACGCACAACTATGGAGACAGCTCTGGGCCCTCCGAGGCCCTTCTCTCTGTCTCTCTGTCTCTTTGTCAAAAACAATAAATCTTTAAAAAAAGAAATGAAGTGTGGGCATTGGTGACAGGTGAGTCTCTCCCTCTAGGGGGTTTCTCGGCATCACCACAAACGGACACCGTGCTGACCCAGGTCCGCCCACATCCAGCCTGAGGCCACTATTTAGGATGAGGACACGGGGTGGGGGGGCACATCCATGAGCAACAGTGACCAGTGCCCCTGTCCACACAGTGGGAGCAACGAGAAGGCACCATGGTTGTCCACACGCATGACGGGCACGGCTCCATCTATGTGAAGGTCACAATCAGGGGGTGAGAAGTGCAGCCCATGGTCCCACTCCGGGGTGGCAGTGACCAGGACGGACACGAGGGCACCAGAGGGGCTGGCCGTGTGGCCGTGGGACCCAGCCTGCCTCCCACCCGATGCTTCTGAGCGTGCTTGGATGAAGCCCAAAATCGGGTGGGCGTTCAGCTGGTGCGTGGCTCTCAGGACAGCTGGGCTTTCTGAGGTTCCTCATCCAAAGAAGATAACATGTCTGGGTTCCAACGAGTTCGGAATGGCCTCCCAGTTACCCGGATGGTGGAGATTTACACACAACCACAGCACGTTCTGGGGAAATGTGCCTCTCGAGCAGCACAGAGGTGGGCAGGGGGCCCGACATGTCGTGCATGGATGGGACACGTCGCCCGCAGGCCCATGGCTCATCGTACACGGTTTCTGTCGGGTGCTGTGTTGCTGCTTCCGTTTCGTTGTCTCTGGTTTTTCTTCTTGGGCTCAAGTGGACCAGAACTCTCCGAGTGCGGGACCAGGGAGGGGGAAGCGGAGGTCCGTCCACAGAGCGCTCGGTCTCTTGTCCTCACCTTGAAGAGGCCCCTGTCCTGCAGGCTGAATGGGGTGGGGAGTGTCCAGCAGCCAGTGCAGGAGGCTTAGAATTCGGGGTTGCCCAGGGCCTGGCCCCCAACTTCACTGACTTCGCCGCTGCCTCACGTTTGCCCGTTCACGTCGGCTCCCATCCTGGCACTGGCTCAGGTTGGGGCTTCAGACATTGAGACGGCTGTTTCCACCTCTGAGTTCTAAGCCACACGCGACGCCCACACTCGTCCTGGGCTGCTGTTCTTTCTTTCACCTCGGGCGAAGCTGATCCCACTTTCTTTTTCCTTTTAATTTTTTTTAAGATGTATTTTATTGTGTTTGACAGAGACAGAGAGAGACAGAGAGAAGGGGGAGGGCTCAGAGCAGTCTCCATAGTTGTCCGTCATCGGTTTTCCACATGGTTTCGTTCCACACAGGTGGGCGGGGGCCGTGCAGGGCAGGAACCGGGCTGGGGGCCTCCAGCATGGGAAGCTCACCCCAGTTCAGCATATGGGTCCACACAGGCTGGGGCTGAGATTCGATTCTCAGTTTCCGGGGCTGCAAAGCGAGCACTTAACTCACTGAGTCATTCGGCTTCCCCCTGATTTCACTTTCACGGGGGTGAAGTCCTTCCTCCCTGGCTGCCTCCTCAGCCGCTCAGGGAAGCGGCCACAGGATCCGTGCGTGTCCTCCAGCGAGGGCAGGGGTCCTGTCTCCTGGGCACACCTGTGTGCCATCTGGGTCTCTGATTGCTGCCCTTGGACCCGGTTCCAGGGGAGGCCATCTGGGATGTGGGGGTGCACATGCTCGCTCTGTGACACTGCTCCAGAACTCCCCAGGGAGCTCTCAGGAATGGTGTCTCCCCCCGAAGTCCCTCCTAGTTCTGAGAGAATCCTCAGTCGCCCTAAGTCTCTGCGAGTGCTGATTTCCCGGCTCCCACATGGTCGGCGTTCCTCGGTTCCCAGAGCCTTCCGGGTGGGGGTTTCCCGGGGGTCTGTGTGTCCCCGTGACGGCAGCACATGAACTGCGCCCCCCATCCCTGCAGGCACCCGGTGGCTTCCCGGGTCCGCCGCTGCCACTTGGGGACGAAGCCCGAGTCGAGCGTGGGCTCAGACCAGCCATGCAAGTGCTTCAGCCTTTCAGCTGGTATGACCTCGCCCCGGGGCATCCACCTCCCTGTTCTCTCTCCGCAGGGGCCGGCTCTCCGCTGCCGCCTCTGGGATCTGGGGGGAGAAGCCGCCACCCAAGCCTGAGTGTCAGCCTGGTCGTCCCGGGTCATGGATGTCCCTAGCATGCCCTCTGGTGGACTTGCCGCCGAACGTCTGTCGTGAGCGCCCTGCCATGGCCGGGAACCAGACGCTGCTGAAGCACTACGGTTACGTGGGCAAGCTGGCGGGCAGGCTGGCAGAGGCGCCCGCGGGCAGCACGCTGACCACCGCGCTGTTCCTGGCGCTCTGCAGCGTCATCGTCCTGGAGAACCTGGTGGTCCTCGTCACCATCTGGAAGAACAGCCGGCTGCACAACCGCATGTACTTCTTCATCGGCAACCTGGCCCTGTGCGACCTGCTGGCGGGCGTGGCCTACGAGGTCAACATCCTGACATCGGGCCGGCGGACCCTGAGCCTGTCGCCCACGCTGTGGTTCCTGCGGGAGGGCAGCATGTTCGTGGCGCTGGGCGCGTCCACCTGCAGCCTGCTGGCCATCGCTATCGAGCGGCACCTGACCATGGTCAAGATGCGTCCGTACGACGCGCACAAGCGGCACCGCGTCTTCCTGCTGATCGGGGCCTGCTGGCTGGTGGCCCTGTCCTTGGGCGCCCTGCCCATCCTGGGCTGGAACTGCCTGCAGGACCTGCCCGACTGCTCCACCATCCTGCCGCTCTACTCTAAGCGGTACCTGGCCTTCTGTGTCGGCGTCTTCACGGCCATCCTGCTGGCCATCGTGGCCCTGTATGCGCGCATCTACGGCCTGGTGCGCTCCAGCGGCCGCCGGGCGGCCGGCCCCCACCACGCCGAGCGCTCGCTGGCGCTGCTCAGCACCGTGGTCCTGGTGCTGGGCGCCTTTGTGGCCTGCTGGTCCCCGCTGTTTGTCCTCTTCCTGGTGGACGTGGCCTGCGAGGTCCGCCGGTGCGCCGTCCTGCTCCAGGCCCAGTGGTTCATCCTGCCGGCCGTGCTCAACTCGGCCATGAACCCCGTGATCTACACGCTGGCCAGCAAGGACATGCGGCGTGCCTTCTTCCGGCTGCTTTGCCACTGCCTGGTCCGTGCCCGAGATGCCCGCTCCCTTCCTGTGCGGCCGGTGCCCGGGCCCGGCCCGAGCAAGTCCGGCGGCAGCCGCAGCCGCAGCAGCAGCCCCACCCCGAGGGGCAAGGACGACCTGCCCCAGACCATCTGCTCGCCCTGCGTCCCCAACAGAAACAGAGCCCTGCAGAACGGGACCCTGTGCTAGTGCTTCCGCCTGGCCGCCGCCGGCTCGGGGACTGCGTGTTTCCCGCCAGAGCGGAGGTTCGGGAAACCCGTGTGGCCGCCAGCCTGCCCCCCGCCGGGGCCATCGCCTTAGGCCAGGACTGGAGGCCTCGCCGACCCACGTCCCCGTTCGGGCCAATGTGCCGCGCTGCTGATCTCAGACCCGCTGCTCCCACGTGTCCTTGGGGAGGGGCGATCGTGGGCCACAGGGTGGACAGAGTGGCTGGGGAGGAAGCGGGCACGCCTGCCCCACCCCCCTGAGGCTGACGGGACGTCTTGAGTTGAGCCAGAGTTGGATGCCGGAATTTTCCGAAAGACCCAGTGGAGGGCCAGGCCCCGGGGGTGTGGGTCTGACCCTGCAACACACCCGGGAGCAGGTCAGAATGGCCAGGTTCTGTGGGTACAGGTCCCGGAAGGCCCCACGCCCCGGCTGCTTTCCTGCCCTGTGTCCCTGTTTGAAGCACACCCAACAGCCAAACCAGCCAAGGGACACGATCACTCTGGGGTGTCCCCAGGTCACAGAAGACTCCGCCGAGGTCCCCCGGGAACCTGCTCCCTAGCCCCCTCGAAGCCATGGACCCGCTCTCCATGTTGCCAGGAGCAGCCATCTGTTGAACGGGAGATCTCGGCTGAATTCCGAGCGGTCGGGGAGACGGCATGTTGGCCCTGTATTGAATTTGAGGCCCTTGTCAGGAAAGCACCCAGTCAGCACCCCCGTGTGGCCACAGCTGAGAGGCGGGGACCCTCCCCAGCCCCCCAGCTCCTGGAAAGGGGAACTTGACCGTCGCTGTCAGAGAGGACACGTGACCTGGCGTGTCTGCAGGGACACATGACGACACCGTGATCTATCTTTCCGGCACAGGTCGGCCCTGCCTTGCCCTGTTTGCCATATAAGGGGGCTCCTCGGGGGGGCGTTTTGGGGCACACCCTCCCCAAGGATTCGGCATGCATGTAGGCTGGTACCGCGCACAGAGGCTGCCCTGAGGTCTTTGTAAAAGCACAGAACTGAGCAAACAACCTCCCAGCGGATTCCAACTCGGGGAAACCTCACATGGGAACCCCCCTGAAGCTTTGACTTTCAGTGAGAATGCCGCCCGAGTAAGGACACTGAGCGTCATCTGAACCCGTTAGCTTCTGCGGACAGACCGACTTCTGTTCATCTGATGCCAGTTCCTCTTGCGGGGGGCCGGAGGGGGGGCATGTGTACTGGCCAGAGGCGCTCCCCGTTTTTGTCACGGATGAGAGAAGTCCTCATGGGGTGGGGACATTCGTCAGGGGCGTTTTTTTGTTGCCTGCTTTGTGTCGCTGAAAAGGAAGGTGCTCTTTTATCGGGTAACGGGAGACGGCCCAGGGCATTCAGGCACCAGGCTGAGAAAGCAAATGCGTCAGAGAGCCCGAAGGTCAGGCACCGCATTTCACGTCGGCCCTCACAGGACTGCGACTTCACGTCAGGTCTGAGTTGCTGTGGGGCCCTGGCTCTCTGACGTTAATATTAATAACAACACTGGGCACCATAACCCCAACTTCTCTTGGAGATAATGCAAACCTTTCAAGCAACCTGGGTGGAAAAATGCCCCCCACAAAAGTAATTACATTCATTTGATATGTGCAAAAAAAAATAATCCACTTTAATACCAGCGTGTCTGGACATTCTCAACTAGCTATCTAGCTGGAGACGGTGTTAGAAGCTGAGTATTTCGCAGCTGCAGCGAAACTGTGCCTTAGATCCCGTTCAGTTATAACCGTTACTATGTCCCGTGTAGGTTTAAGAAATACTGTAAATCCAAAAGCCTTCGTCTCAGCTGGTGTTGGGCATCCGTGGTGGGGTGGGTGCGCCGGGGCACCCATGGTGGGGTGCAAGAAGGCAGCCGGGCCTCACCTGATACAGCGTTTCTCCAGGAACTGAGCCACGTCCCCGCTGGCTGGGTGGGGTTCAGTGGAGCCAGGTGTGTTGGGGCTGAGTCACCGGTCCTGGCCGGTGACATGGTTCTGAGGAAGGAGAAGAGATGGCCCCTTGAAAAGTGTGAGGCTCATGGCAGCCCAGGTGGGCCCAGCAGAAGCGGGGGGTTTGGTTCTGCTCCATTTGCAACAGGAGAGAAGGGTCCCAATTGGCCCTCCCCCCGGCTTTCTCCTCTACAAACGGTAAGTTATGGTGTGCGTGTATGTCCTCGACCGGTGCTCTACCTCAGGAACGTCCAACCTAGTGGCTTCCCGGAGCCACATGGGAAGAAGAATTGTCTTGGGCCACATGCAACGTAGATACTCATGCTAATGAGAGCGGATGAGCTAAAGAAATCGGTAAAAAGCCCTCATCGTGGTGTAAGAAAGTTTACAAATGTGTGTTGGGCCACCTGCATGCCTCAGCCATGGGTTGGACACACCTGCTCTAGAGGAAGGTCTAACAACAACCGAGGGCCCACCCTCCAGTACCTGCCATCCTGCCCAAGGCCCTCTGGGTACGAATCTGCCCTGCGAACACGTCTGCTGGCTGCTGCTGCCACCGGTGGGGGCTGCGCAGGGACTGTGCTAGGACATCTCCTGGGGGCAGAGCTGTGAATATCTGCTTTCTCTGGAACGGTTTCAGCCTCCCCTCCCCTCCGGAAGCCACACAAGATTCATCATCCAACCCAGAACCTCCTCATGACGCTCTTTATTGCCCATCGACTTAACACCCACAGCCGTGAAAACAACGGATGACCAAGAAGGCGGCGGCGGCTGCCTCGCCCGCACCCACGGCTGTCCCTGAAGAGCATTTCGCAGAAACGCAACCAGGTGCCCGTGACCGAGGGCTGCTGGCCGGACCCCCCAAGGACGCGCTTTTCAGCTGCGTCTATGCGTGCTGAGCCGCAGCCCCCGAATGTCCGAGTGTCCACGTCCATAGCAGGGTTTGCTCCGTCCTCGCGAACCCACACACCCGTGTGCTGGAAGTGAAGGCACGTGTTCCAGTAACCGGCTGCAACGCCGACGTGGGGGACGCCGTCCTTCCTGGGCCAGAGGGGACAAGCAATGATCCCACCTGGCGACTCCAGAAGGAACATCATCTCCAGGAGGAAGGACGTGGATTCGCTTCCAGGTGAGCAGCAGGTGAAACCAATTCTCTTCACCCTTCGCGTGGGCAGACCTCCCAGGTGTGGGCCGCACGGCGTGGGGACCACCGTCCCTAGAGGGGGTTAGACGGCTGGGGAGCAGGCTCCTGCCCTCGCTCCTGAGGGTGGTCCTGCGGCCCGAGCAGTTGGTGTCAAAGTGGAACGCAGGGAATCGGCACTACACCCCTTTCCTGTTACTCTTTTTCTGTGTTTCACAGACGTTAGTAGAAAACCAAACACCACATTGTCAGACACCACGTATCGATGTGTGGGATTGGGTGTCCGAATGCTTTTTCTAAAAAACAAAACAGGTAGTAAGTGTCTTCTTGAGACAGTGGATTTACAGGGAGGGCTCACCCTCGGATTTCAAGATCAGATGTTTACTGCCGAACATAACGTTGAGAGCTGAACACAGAGAACGTTCACGTACTTCCTCTTCACAACAGACAGTCCAGAGCAAGTTGTAATCAAAGGTCAGGCGAACGGAGAACATTCCATTTGCAACGGACATGGAGCTGCCCCAAGGTCACAGAGCGCGACTGGCCCGTTCATTCCTGTTCCGTTTGCCCTCATGTGATCTGGTGGCTAAGACCTTGGCTGTGACAAAGTGTCCCAGGGGAGCATGACCGAGTCCCCTCAAACCTCCAGGCCCCAGAGCGCGCCCCCGTGTGCAAACGCTCCTACCAACAGCATCTCCGGGGGCCGCAACACCATGGAAACACGCTGAGGTTGGGTTTTCTGCGCAGAATGGCTCTTGCAGCCTCCAGAGGGGAGCCCTGCATGTTCGGGGCCCAAGGGCTTCACGCGTTGGGGGCACCTGTGTCCTGCCTCCCCCTGCCTGGCGTGCCCTCCCGGGGGCAAGGCCCCCTGACCTTGGCCAGGACACCGTCCGGCTTGTCACGCCCACACCACGTGTGCAGACTTCCTCCTGGATTACACCGCAGGCAGCAGGTCCCCTGTTGACGGCTGCACCCCGGGAGCCCAGTGCAGCACCTGGCGAGCGTGCACCAGGGAGCAGACGAGGCCGGTGGGGGTGGCGCGTACGCAGCTGCCTGGAGAGGACAGCGCCGGCCCCTGCGCCCCCAGCACGCACTGATGGGGACGTCTCTGCCACGCCGGCCCCCTCCCTGGCCTCCCGCGGACTCTGCTGGGTGAGCATGGGACGTCACGTCCAGACGTGGCTAGCACCCCCTTCCTGTTCCCCCCCAGTCCTCTCCCCACCCCCCATGGCCCTCTGGGCGTGTCTGGGTGCGGGACACCCCAGTTCCCACACTTGAAGTGTGACTCATCTAAGCCCCCGGCCCTGCCTGAGGGGCAGCTCCGCTTCAGGGGTGCGGGCGTCTTTAGGAGCCCAGGACGGGCTTGGAGGCAACAAGCACCAGCCGACGGGGTCCCTGAGCCTGGGGGGCTCCGTGGGGGGCAGGGGGCCCACAAAGTGCGGCTCCGCCCCTCCCTTCTAGAGGCCTTTTCCTCAGCACCTGACTCTGTCCCCTCTGGGCCGCGTGTGGCCTGGCCCTGCCTCCGCCCCGCCACTCCCCGGGGGTGCAGACTAGGGGGGCCGCCGGTAACGCCTCCCTCGTGGGCTCTCGCAGCGGAATGGGCTGGCTGAATGGACACCGGGCCCAGACACATATACGCAGACGTTTCCCTTTTTCCGTTAGAAGCAGACGGCACAGAACGCACGTCCCACATCCTTCTCTGTCTGTCAATAGGAGCACAGGGGGCTCGTGGGCGCAGGCTGGGCGGTGCGACCTCCTGAGGCTTCGGAGCGGCTCCCGGACGCCGTCCTGCACCCCGTCGGCCGGGCGGAGCCGCGTCACTGGCCGCCGGTGTCGTGTGCCGACGGGGCAGCTGGCCCCTCACGGGGTCCCCACCGGCTGCTGGAGACAGAGCTCCCGGCCGGCCGAGACGATGGGCAGGCTGTGCTCCAGGTGGTGGTTGATGAGGTGGCTGATGCTGTCAAAGACTTTGTCCTTTGTCCGCACCTGTGGGGGGCACGGGGGGCCAGGTGAGGCACTTCTGGGGGGCTGGGGGCTTCCCGAGCCTTCTCTCGCCTGTCCCCACTCCTGCCCTCACCGGATCGACCCCAGCAACCTCTGTCTAGCTGTCCAGCACCACCCACAGGGACCTGCATGTCCCTCCCACCGGCCGGCCTTGGCACCCGCGGTCCCGGGGGGCAACCCGCACCCCCAAACGAGCTGGCAGGCTCGGGGTACAGACCCCATTGGAGGAAGACAGGAGGAGCGATCTCCCAGCATGCCCTGGGCACAGCCCCCAGGGTCCTGCTTCTGAGAGGCGGGCGCAGGTGGGGCAGGGGGCAGGCACCTGGCGATAGCTGCTCCCACTCCCGGCCCCCAGATGGGCCTCCCGATGGGCACGGGGTGCCCAGGCCCCTCCATCTCTCCCTGGGGGCAACCAGCTATCTCTCATTCGCCCTCAGGGCCCCCGTGTGTTCACTGCTGAATTCTAGCAAATGTTTCAAGAAGAAATTGGGGGCAGCAGGGATGGCTCAGCGGGTGGAGCGCTCGCTTTGCAGCCCCAGGGACCGAGGATTGAATCCCGGCCCCGGCCCGTGGGGACCCATATGCTGAACTGGGGTGAGCTTCCCATGCGGGAGGCCCCCAGCCCAGTTCCCACCCTGCACGGCCCCCGCCCACCTGTGTGGAACGAAACCATGTCCAAAACCGATGATGTGCAACTATGGAGACGGCTCTGGGCCCTCCCCCTTCTCTCTGTCTCACCTTCTCTCAAACAATAAATCTTCAACAATGAAAAGAGTGCACATTAGACAGGAGGTGGTGGCAGCCAGGGCGGGAAGAGGAGCTACAGACAGGATGTTACAGCTGAGGTGTGTGGGCAGCTAACTCTGTCTCGAACCTGAGGTACCAAGTCGCCTTGGGCAACACTGCCCCCTCCCCGGCCACACGACGTTGTTAAGAACCGGCCCCGGCCCGTGCGGACCCACATGCTGAACTGGGGAGCTCCCCCAGTTCAGTTCTCTCTCTGTCTCCATATATATATATATATCTCTTTCTCTGTCAAAAACAAACAAACAAACAAAAACAATAAAAAAACAAAATAATCTATAAGAACCGGCGTCCCCCACGGGCGGCTGATGGGGAAGCCTTCACTCCTGCCTGTCCGTCGAGAAACGCAAGCAGGTCGCTCCACCTGCCGCTTCTGTCTCTAGTGTAAAAACAAAAAACGGCTCCACACAAGGACCCGGCATTTACTCAGGGCCCGGTCCACGCAACTGCAATGATTACCCTCAGGGCTTGCACACGGCCCAGGGACGAAGGCGTCCCATTTCATACCCTCAACCGCGAGTGCCCGTGCCCGGCTCCAGCCTGAAGGTGGCCGCCCCCCGGCGGCTGCTGGGCTCAGGGTCCCGGGACGTGCCGATCAGGCCCGGGGCCGTCGTGCGGGGGGCCTCACGGCACCGGCAGCCGGTGCTCACCGTGCCTTCCGGGTCCATGAGCAGCAGGTGCTTGGCTTGGCCGCCGTGCATGCCGGTGAGGACGAAGGAGCTGGGGTTGGCGGCACTCCTCCGGACCAGGAAGTCCCCGTCCCGCTGCAGCAGCCCCTCCGCCTCCGTGCGGCTCATCTCGCCGCGGTACCAGGGCTCCACCTGCAGCGTCTCTAGCGTCCGGGCGTCCAGGGTGCTGGGGGCCGCGGGGCTGATACACTCCACGGAGGCGGCTTTGCTCAGCGCGGGCCCCACGGGCCGGCTCCTCAGGGCGTCTTCAAAAGGTTCTGGGCCCACGGCGTCCGCCCACGACAGGTGCACCGAGGGGCAGCAAAGGACAGGAGGGCACAGCGTGAGGGGCAGGAGCGCAAAGGCGAGGCCGCCCCAACAGCGCCTGAAAGCAAAGCCCGCGTCTTGGGAGGACCCCGAGCCGTGTGCTGAGGCCGCAACCGCACCCCAGGGTCCGGCCGCTCCGAACCGCGTCCGCTGGGCACAACGCGCCTTATTCCGGGGCGAACCTCCTCTCTCACCACCGCATCCTCGTCCGAACGAACACCCGCCGGCCCTGAGGCACGCGCGGCGGACAAGGCCAGCTGCCAGGCTCTGACGGTGGGCGAAAGTCTCAGCCCGAACCCTCGAGGGATTGTTTCAAAGTCCCTGGATCGGGCAAGTGTTCCACACGGGAACGGGACGCGCAGGGATCGGATGCCCGCTGGGTGCCTGCGTGGACCTCCCGGGACCTGCACGTGTGTCACCAGGCACGAGTGGTACCCCAAAGCCCTGCACTGTTCCTGGAACATGGTTCCTCCCTACACGGGGAGGGGCCCCCACGAAGGGATTCACTGATAAAAACCGGGGCGTTTACTCTCACGTGCGCCAACGCCAGTCACCTTCAAAGGACTGTGTGTTGGATGCACTATACCCATCAAGACGCCTTTTTCACAGCTCAGAGCAGGTTTTAAACTCATCGGCTTTGATGCCATTGTCCTCATTTGGGTGTTTGTCTCACCTCTTTCACATCAGCCGGAAAGTCCTCAAAGGACTTTTCTCATCCAGGGAGGAAAATAAATAAATCGCTCAGGGCGCGGATCAGGCGAACGGGGAGGGTGGGGCACGGGGGTCATGTTGGCGTTGGTCCCAAATGGCTGGGCGCTCAGCACAGGGTGGGCAGAGGCGCTGTCGGGCCGCAGGTTCTTCCATCACCCAGCACAAAATGGGCAAACGTGTGGGACTACCAAACCAAACCCACGGAAGCCGCACGCAGCCTCTCACACCCACTGGGCCACGGACGCAGACGGGCTCCCGGAACCTCACCCAGCGGGGGAAGCCCAGGCTTCCTGGGGCCCGCCCTCCAGAGACCATTCTGTGGGTTTTTTTGGGGGGTCCCTCTTCGTAAATATTCAGCCAAGGCTATAAAATAGGACTCACTGTTCGTTGAGGACGGGCAGAAGCCCAGGGACTAAATGAAACCAAAACAAGGTCCTTCTGACCCTTGTAAAATCACGCATATATTGGGAAACAGTGAAAACGACTGATTAAGATGTGAGGGTCTTTTCTTATCCTGTGTTTCATCTTGGCATTAGCAAGACTGCCCTCAGCCCACAGCAACCAGCGAACACCCGAGCGAGCAAACGAGAGCATTTCGGGGCATCTGTGGTTTGTCTCGATCCAGGTGCGAACCCCCGGGTGGGGGTGAGGGGAAGCCAAAGCTAAAACCAGGGGGCAGAGAACCCGGTGCCGGCCCGGGCGTCTGGGACGAGGCGGGCACCAGAGGGCAGAGAACCCGGTGCTGGCCCAGGCGTCCGAGACGAGGCAGGCACCAGGGGGCAGAGAACCCGGTGCCGGCCCGGGGAATCAAGGACAAGGCGGGCAGAACGCAGCCGCACACCGGGGGAGACGCAGAGGCGAATGGACACCCACTCATGTCGAAGAGGTCCGTCCCAGGGCTGTTACCGGCACTGCTGCCCACCGAAGGCCTGGCCTGGGGCAGCACACACGGGGCGTTCACGTAGGTGGGGGCTCCCCCCGCGTCGGGCACACCGTAGACGTCCCTGGACCCTGCAACGAGAAGACCGGCCCTCGTCCCTGTCCCAACCACGATGCTGCTAAGACACCCAGCATTTCACGGGGGAGGGCCCAGCAGGTGGAACCCCCCGCACCCGTTAAACCTCTTCTTCGGACCCTGTCGCCCCCCAAACACGCGGCTGAGTCCTGGTCACGCTGCGGCCCACGCCTTCACGTCATGTCGGGAGCTGCCTGTGAAGACCCCGGGGGGCTCAGACCTGCACGGCGGTGGCGGTGGGGCTGGGGCCGGGCCAGGGTGGCCGACGGCAGCCGTGACTTTGTATCTGCGCCTTCCCCGCCCTCCGTACCTCGCCGCTCGCCTCTCCTGCCAGGCGCGTGCAGCCGGTCTTCCCCCGACGGGTCTGTGAGGCGCCTCCCCTGGTAATACGTCTGCTCGTTCCCTGCAAACTACAGACACGCGTGAGCACGCGTGGGCCCCGGAAGCCGCAGCGCAGGGGCGGCCGCAGCGAGCGTCCCGGCGGGTATGAGGAAGGCGCTGCGGCTTGTGAAAGTCACACAGTCCCCACGTTTGGGCCCCCGGACCCGCCTCCTCGCATGTGGGACCGGGAACCGGGCTGGCCCGCAAGCAGGTGCTGTGCTAGAATTTTGAGTTGGAGGGGAGTCAGGAAAAAGGTTCAAAGAGAGACTCCTAAGGGCCTCGCTGTTGGCGCTTCCACCATCTATTCAGAGGAGCTGAAGCGCTTGGGCTTTTTAAGAGTCTGAACTGTCTCTCCTTGTGAAGATGCAGCATAATAACCACCGTCCTCCTAGGACGGAGAGGGCACCCCCTTCTCAGGAATCACAATACGCTCCCAAGGGCTCAGATGGACGCTTTGCGATGTTAAACCAAAAGCCTCCTGCCTCCGTCCGCTTTGTGAAATCCAAGGGGAGGAAACACGCTGGGAGTCACCCAGGACGGCCGGACAGATCGCCAGCCTGAAGAGTCACGTCGGCCAAAATGAGAAGGAAATCGTGGCCCATCAGCCCGCCCCCTGGGAGAGGGGTGCCCAGTGTACCTGGGCTGTGTCCGGGGCGGGGGGTCTGGCCTTCAGTCGGGCGTCCACAAACCCCCCAGGAGGCGGGGTCTTGCTGGGAACGCTGTTGTAGTATGGGGGGTCCGAGCCGTCCCCCTCCCCTTCCATCCACGGCTCGTCCAGACTCTGCATCCTGTTCAAAGAGAATTGCTGAGGGCTCCAGCCAGGAGCCGAGCGCGTGGTTAAAACCAGCACCCACCACGGCAGCCCCTGTCGCCCCAGCGAAGAGGGTTTAGTCCCTGCCCCCTGCACCCCGTCGAGTGCCTGAGTGCTTTAGCCAGACATCTGCCTCATTCACAGCTCTGCCCTCTGGGAAATTCCCGCCATGTGGAAGCATGAGAACAATGGCTTTTATGTATTTTCTTTTTAAACCGACGTTTTAATTAGGGAAGAAAAAGACGTATGTGTAAAGATCACCGGATCCTCAAGGCACAGACACCCATTTCATAATAAATTATGAAATTTATCCACAGCAAAACCAACTTAGAGAACGAAGACTGAGTGACATCAGGGGAAATGGCAGAGAAAAGACCTCGCTTCCGTAAAAGAAACAAGAAAACAGGCAAAAAAAAACCATGTCAGGGTCAGTGATTGAAAACCCTGGACATTAACCAGAAGCTTGCAGTAACCTAGGACGTGTTTATTATTATTATTCTTTTAAAGCAAACAAAAATAGCTGTAAGTTATAGCCGCCTTAGGGATTCAAAATAATCTTGAATAAACGTCAAGTTTTGGATTAAAAAAAAAACCACAACAAAATAGGGGAAGCCGGGATGGCTTAGCGGGTTATGCGCTCGCTTTGAAGCCCCGAGGACCAAGGATCGAATCCCGGCCCCAGCCCAGGCGGACCCACATGCTGAACTGGGGGGGTTCCCACAGTTCAGTTCTCGCTCTCTCTCTGTCTCTGTCTCTGTATCTCTCTTTCTGTCAAAAATAAAATAAATAAAAATTAAAAACAAAAAAACAAAAACAAAAAAAACAGCTGTAAGATAGCACCTTTGTGTCATTTTAAGTTGCCTGGTTCTCACTTGCCTTGAAAACCAGCCTCCCACAGTCACAGTGACAACCGTAGTCTGACAGCCCCGTGAAAGGACACAAAACAGCTGAGGGGGAAAGCCGGGACGGCTCAGCGGGTTGAGCGCTCGCTTTGAGGCCACGAGGACCGAGGATCGAATCCCGGCTCCGGCCCAGGCAGGACCCACATGCTGAACTGGAGAGTTCCCACAGTTCGGTTCTCTAACTGTCTCTGTCTCTGTCTCTGTCTCTATCTGTCAAAAGTAAAATAGAAATAACTATGCACTGAAGACAAAAAGATAATTTCTCTCTATAAATGTGAAAAGATAAAAAAACAAACAAACAAAAAAAACAAACAAAAAAAAAACAGCTGAGGGTCTGCTTCAAAGGCCCTTTTCCACAACAGTCCTTACATAAACCATCTAATCTTTCCTCAGAAGATGTCACGCCTAAGGCTGCCTTCATTTCGTCTGATTCAGAGCTTGCCCAGGGACATTTGTCAAAAACAATTAGAGGCAACTGCTTAACATCATGGCTGCCCAAAGCCGCAGATAACGGCTGGGGCAAAAAGTAGCCTCATCAAAAGCTTGCAAAGAAACATGGGACGTCCATAGGGAGGCCGTGGGGTGGCTGCCTCCTCGCGGGTGGCTTTACGCAGAAAGAGGCTGGCACACGGGCCACGGGGCCGGCAGCCGCACGACTCACCGGTCGTGGAGAGCCGGGATTTTGGATGGACACTGTAAGTACTGCTTGAACCGCAGCTCGAAGGCTTGTCCGATGGAGCCGATGACGTCCTGGGCCAGCCCGTCACAGCATTCCAGGATGTGACACGCTGTGGGAGGCAACGACACGGGCCCCTGAGAGACCAACACCAGAGCCACTCGCCCCTGCCCGTCCACACCAACCGCCCCAAGGCTGAGACCCCATCCGCCACTGTGAGGAGAGAGGGACCAGGAAGCCCCCCGGGGATGCGTCCCGGAGGTGCCACCTGCCGCTTAATCCTCGGGGACCCCCCCCGCTGGGCGGCATCTCCACTCAGATATGTTCCTTCCTCGCCTGTTGTCCCCCAAGCAAAGAGCCGAGGCTCTGCGCGGTGCCGTAAAACCCAAACCGTGGCCCAAAGCAAGCCCGGGGCCAGCAGCGTGGACTGTCCCCCTGTGCAGTGGTAGAAGGGGACGTGGGAGACGGAGGCTGGAGGAAACCAGAGGTGGACCTCAGGAAGGCATGACGTGACCATGTGGCGGCCATGGGCCGGCAGGTGCAAAGGCCCTGGGGCAAGTGCTAGCTTGGGGTTCAAGGGAGCGTCAGAGGGGCGTGGACCTGGGGTGGGGCGGGGATCGCGGGGAAGAGACAGACCAGAGCGGGATGGAGCTCACAGCGGGTCCTGCGGGTGTGAGACCCACGGATGCTTCGTGGAGGGAAGACACGCAGCCCTAGGCTGCGAAGGTGCCACCTCCCACCTTGGTGGGATCTTAGGGTGCTAATAGGAGTCGGTCTCTCCCAGGGGTGGCCTTGTGTCCCCCATGGAAGACATGTGGGATCCTAGCTCAGACTGCGACCTCATTTGGAAACGGGGCTGCTGCGTCTGTAGCTAGTTAAGAGGAGGTCCAGCCGGGTCACGGTGGGGCTAGCCCCGGGGAGCTGGTGTCCCTTGTAAGGAGATGTCCGTATGACGGCAGGGACACACTCAGCACGCGAGGCCCTGTGTGGGCAGAGGACTAGGGTGACGCACGCACAGGCCCCGGACGCCGGGGGTCCCCAGTCAGAGCTGGGAGGGTCCTCCCCCGTGGGCGTCACAGTGAGTGCGGCCCTGCCGGCCTCCTGGCCTCACGTTCTTGTCATTGGCAGGCGCCTGGCATGGGGCCTGGGCACAGGAACACGTGGGTAACCCCGCCTCCACCTGGGAGGAGGGGCTTGATGGAACACGTTAGCAAGGGGTCCTGGGGACCGTCCTTGGTGCACCCAGACCACCTCTGTCCCACGCGCCCTCAAGACTCTGCAATCACCTGAGCTCTGGTTCAGGAGCGACACGGGGACCGTTAGTACCTCACGACACTCTATCTACATTAGAACACCTCAGCGTCTCCGACCCTGTCAGTCCGAGCTGCCTGCGCCTCTCAGGCGTCACCAGCCAGGGGACATAGTGCCTGTGCATCTCGGTGACTGGGGCTGGGATGGGCGAGGCCACTGCACTCCTCCCACCCGGGGTCAAGCCTGCCAGCCGGGCACCCAGACGTGGCCGGGGTCCAGCGTCGCTTACCTCTGTGGTTAACGGGGTCCTTGGCTACGTAGGCCACGTAGTCTGTCGTGTCCTGTCAAAGAGAAACGAGATGTCCCCGTGGAAGCCCGTTAGGAAAGCAGAAGGAAGCAGGGCAGGCAGCCCTGAGGCCCGTTGGTGAGACGTCTCAGGGCCTCTAAGGGGCCCCCAGGTCTCCAGGGATGGGGAACAGCTCTCGGCTAACGAGATGCAAATTCACAGCTGCCAAGAAGAGCTTCTGAGATCCAGAGGGGAATCATTCGGGATCCCAGCAGGAGGCACGCCCCACACACCCCGCACGCCCCGAGGCCGGGCCCCTTCCCAATGTCCCCCATGAGGAGAGAGAACAAGGTCACTTACTGGGTCGCCCCCGGAGGCGAATGAGATGGATTGCATGTGGTGATTCGCTATAATCTGCCGGATGCAAAACAAGAAACGAGATGTACCTTCCCATCCCTTCCCGCCCCCGTCTTGGAAAACCAGGCAGCATGAACGGACAAGGTTTCCGCCCCAGATGTTCATCGGCCTGGTAGGTACTCAATGAAAATAACAGTTGTGAAAAGCAGAACCAAACAGAGGACCTTCGCGGGACATTCCCAACATGCCGGCCGCTCACCGGGCCGCTTCACCAGGCAGTGAGCTCACTTGAGTTTTACAGCCGCCAGGGACGGCTGTGTGACTGTCACCACCTTTCCTGGGGGGCTCAGGGGGACGGGCGGGTGGCTTGCTCAGAGCACTGCTGCCGGTAACGGCAGAGCTACGGTTGGACACCGGAGGTCTTGACAGTCATGCCTCTTGGAGAAGGCAAGGGTCTCCCCTAAGGTGACCAGATGTTAACATTGGTAAAGCGGGACACCATTGACCGGGGGGAGGGGGTTCTTGATTAAAAATTGGGTCTATTTCCCGCCGTTCCCTAGCTTGTCATGCATTCTTTCCAAAAATTGGGACTTTTTTAAAACGCCATGGGACGCGGGACAAATTGTTAAAAATTGGGACTGTCCCGCCAAAAGCGGGATGTATGGTCACCCTAGTCTCACGCACACCCCGAAACCTTCTGTGCCTGCTCCCGAGGACAGATGGGGTCTTCAAGACCGACCCCCTCACTGTAGTGGGGTGCGCCGACCGCCCCCCACCCCATCCTATTTAAATCACATGCAGACGTCGGAAAGCCCGCATCCAGGATCCAAATCCGTGCCACCTCGGCCACTCTGGTGGTTTCTCCATTTAAAAACCAGTGAGAACCATCCAAGTTCATCTCCAAATGGGAAACTGCCGTCAGCCCTGGGGACGTCAGGGCAGTGGGATCCTGGAGGCACCGAGCAAGGCAGAAACTGCCCTGGATTTTAAAAGGCGGCATGAGCTTCCGGAGCTACTTTTATCGTTGTGAGGACGCTGTGGGGACATTGCCGGACATTTCCGGGGGTGGAGACAGCACGGCTGTGACCTTCCCAGCGTCACCGGGCTATTTTTGCTCAGCCCCCTTGGGCCCCGAGTGGTGGGCGGGCAGAACCCACAGAGCCACGACCCTGACGAGCCAGGGACTGCGTCCAACCCCATTCCTACAGAACTCGAAGCAAAACTGTCCCTGGATTGTAAGATTAAAGAAAGAAAGCAAGCAGGGGTATTTTTAAACGCCTGCCTCCGCTGTTAAGACTTACAAAGCGACTCAGGATCCAGAACAAACACCGGAGCTTATGCACTGAGTGCAGTTTTGAGGGGAGTCCAAAGTTGTGCATGGATTTGTATCCGTGCGGGGTCAGCACCCCTGACCCCGGCATCGTTCCAGGGTTGACTCTCCATCAGCACAAGCAGAGAGTTGCTCCGCGCAGCCCGAAGCCGATGCATAAATGAGCAGCTTCCCTGGCTCTAGAATCCCGACTCTAGAATACTGGCTCTAGAATCCAGCTCCAGGCCCCGGGCAGGGGGCTCCTGGGAGGGCGAGGACCACACAGCCATCCCCAGATGACGCTGAGAAAGCTACGGCATTGGAAGTTTAGGGGCGCTCCCTCAGCGTCCTGCTGTTTCATGTTCACGCCTAACGCAGTCCTCACACTGCTACCACTCTGCCTACTGTCAGAGGCACCCAGTGCGACCCCGCGACCCTGCGACCCCACGACATGCCCCTCACTTCAGAGGGGACAAAACGCGGAGATGCAATGTGGGCTGTAGACCAAATGGAATTTGGTGTAAAAGAAAACAAATTAGGGGGGCCTTTTGCTGATGGATGGATGGATAGATGGATGGATAGATGGATGGATGGATAGATAGATGTCTATCATCTATTATCTGTCCATCTATCTTTCATCTATCTATCCATCATCTATCTATATCTCTATAGCTATCATCTATCAATCTATCATCCATTTATATCTCTATATCTATCTGTCCATCTATCATCTATCAATATCTCTATATCTACCTACTTACCTATCTATCATCTATTTATCATCCATCTATATCTCTATATCTACCTATCTATCTATCTATCATCCATTTATATCTTTGTATCTATCTCTGTATCTATGTCTGTATTTATCTACCATGTTTCCCTGAAAGTAAGACATCCCCCGAAAATAAGACCTACTTACAGTTTTGCCTCTCGCTGAAATACGTATAAGGCATCCCCCCAAAAATAAGACCTAGCGCATCTTTGGGAGCAAAAATTAATATAAGACACTGTCTTCTTTTCGGGGAAACGGTATCTATCTATCATCTATATCTCTGTATCTATTATCTATCTAGCAATCAATTACCTATCTATCATCTATTTATCATCTATCTGTCTATCATCTATCTATATCTCTGTATCTATCTAGTAATCAATTATCTATCATCCATCTATATCTCTGTATCTATCTCTGTATCTATCTATCATCTATCTATATCTCTGTATCTATTATCTATCTAGCAATCAATTACCTATCTATCAACTATCTCTCTATCATCTATCTATCTATCATCTATATTTCTATATCTATCTATCTATCTATTATCTATCTAGCAATCAATTATCTGTCATCTATCTGTCTATCTACCTTTCTTCTTTTACATCATAAGGAAGGCACTGACTTCATGCGCTGTCCTCCTAGAAGGTAACTGGCTGCAGGATGAAGGAGGCGATCCATCGATCATCCATTGGTGACCCTCAGGAGGGGCCACTCACGCCAGCCAACCGGTGCGGGTTTGACAGAAGGGGGCTCCCCACGAGGAAGCGGGAGGAGGGAGCCCCGTGAAACGCCCGTCGCGTGTGGGTGTGTGGGGGGCGCTGGGCAGGGCGGGGGGCCGGCACCCACACACCTGTTTGGAGTCCTGCGTCCGCAGGTTCAGGCTGGCGGTGGAGATGGTCAGGGAGATGCTCGTGCCCGCGAACTGCAGGTTGCTCTGGCCCAGCATGCCGGACAGCACTTTGCTGGGAGGCTGCGGAGTCGGCAGCAGCGGTTTAGCGTCCGAGTCGCCAGAGGCCACGCTGCCGGGGGGGCCTCTGTGTCCTCCCTGTGGGCCCCGTCCACAGACCCCACCCACGTCGCACCCATGAAGAAAACCGCGTCCTGAGTGGCCCGGCAGGGTGGGGTCTGACACGAGCTTCCAGAGTGCACTGTCTCCGGATTATAAAACACCCAGAAAACGCAGCCACTACACATGAGGGGCTCCTCGGACCCCCAAGAGGGTCGTTGATCTTCTACCATGCGCCCCCCGGGCGTCTGCCTGAAACGCTGATTCCCAGCGAAGTGACTTCGTGAGTCCAGAGGCCTCTGCGGGGGCCTGACCCTGCTTCGCGCGGCGGGCGTCACCAGTGTCTTTAGGTTCAGGCCCCGGGGAGTCACCGGGGCGTCTGCTCCAGGTCGACCGCGGTCGCTGACTGTCCTGCTGCCCGCAGGGCACAGCCGGGGGGACGCTGGCCTCACCACGCGTTACGCGCTTTCAACAAAAGGGCGCCCTTTGGATTCCCTCCCATCTAGCCCCTTCCCCACCCTCCCAGAAAAAAAAAAAATAAATGGGCACAAGAGCCCGGCCGGGGGAAGAGGGAACCGGACGACTGTGGGTGACTGAGGACGCCTACCTAGAGGTGGCCGATGCCGGGCGAGGGGGGCATTACCTTTCTCTTCCGGAAGGCTCCCTTCGCTCCAGGGACAGCTTCACAAACACGGCTGATTGCTTCCCTTCAGGGGACAGGGAGAGACAGCAGTCGTTCCGCTGAACACCCCGCTCACAGCCCCAAGCCCACTCTGAGCTCCGTGGGGGACAGTCATGAAGCCGGTCACGCCGTGCCCAGGGTCCGCGTCCGACTCCCGCTGCTGCGGTGGAGGCTTCTCCAGCCCCCCAAGGGTGCCCACCCTGTGGGGGCTCCGTCCATGCCTAGGACAATCCCTGACTTGGTGGGAGGCAGCGAGGGGCCACCGTGCCAGCGCCGGTCACAGTGCGTGTGTGACCCCATGCGTTGGTCTCGCAGTGCCGGGAGCTGGACAGCGACCCCCGAATCTTAACACCACGTTGGCCGTGTCTTTGCTGAAATCTGAACGGAACGGGACCGGGCGTCTGCTCCAGGGCTTTCTCCTTATTTGCGAGAGTCCCGCTTTGGGTTTGCTGAGGCCTCATCCCTGGGGCGGGTCACCTGCCCCGTGCCCCTCGCCTCCCCATGAGCAGGAGGTCTGCGCCCCTCCCGGCCCCTCCGTCTTTCGCACACGCGTCTTTCTCCCCCAGACTGGGAGGCCCAGCCAGGCAGGACAGGTGAGCACTTGTGAATGTGCTGGAGCCATGAGCTGGGGAGCTCCCAGTTCAGCACGTGAGTCCGCACGGGCCGGGGCCGGGATCCGATCCTCGGTCCCCGGCGTTGCAAAGTGAGCGCTTAACCCACTGAGCCCTCCCGGCTTCCCTATTGTATATTTTTTGCTAACCCAGAGATATGCATCTTTGCACGGATGTACAACGGAGTGATTCTAATGCAATAAGAAGGAGGCATTTTCTGAGGCAACAAGTTAGACTAAACAATCCCACAACTGCCAGAGCAGCGTCTATTCATCACCCAGGGAAGTGGAGCTTTTTAAGACCCCAGCGTTTCAGCTCTCCTCTGCAAAAGGACTTGCGGTTGGCATTTTCCCTAAATGGACAAACCGTATTCGGCGATGAATTTTAGAAAAACAATGGTCACACACAGCACCGGCCCTGAAGAAAGTTAGATGCTAGTCGATGATGGAGAACAAGTCCCTGGCCCCCTAAGAGGATCGGTCTGCTTCTTACATTACTGCTCCCGCCAGTATTTCTAAGTCCAGTTCTAGGCATTTTATTGTTGGTGGGCACTGCGGGAAATTCTCTCCTGACCTCTTGATTTTCTCTTTAAAAAGAACACAGTTCAGCAAATGTTAGGGATCAGCCTGGTACTCGAGTCTCATTGATGAGAGAAACGCACATAAACACCCCACCCGCCTACGACTTCGTTATAAACAGTGTGTGGACGTGGGGAGCATCCTTCTGGGTGTTGTCAGGAGACCCACGTCCCACACAGGGGTGGACACGGGGAAGTCTCAGGACACGGTGGGTTCTGCCAGTCACTGGTCACCAGCACTCAAGAGGCAGCGTTTCTCTTTGAGAATTTCTAGACGGATAACCTCTGAAATCGTCTCTTTCCCAAGTAAAACCGCGGGGCTCCACTTTCGAAAGGGCTTACCTGCTAATCTGGGTTCTGGTGCTGAAGTCAAGAGACCTCATGGAGCGTAGAACTTCAATGCACCCCAAGTACTGCAAGGGGAAGAAGAGGGAGTCATGAGCCCCGGGAGCCCAGAGGAAGAGATGCTGCCTACTGACATCCAGGGCGTTGGGGGAGGCAGTGCACGTCTCCTAAACCACGCTGAGCTTCGTGTTCACAGTAATGCCGGGTCTGCACGAGCAATAACATACCCATAAGAAAATCACTCAAGTGCTGGGATCAGCACGGCAGTCACCTCTGTATTTTCATTGTACATAGAAGCACATCTTATGGGGGGAAGCTGGAGGGCTTGGTGGGCTGAGCGCTCGCTTTGCAGTCCCGGGGACCGAGGATCGAATCCCGGCCCCGGCCCGTGGGGACCCATATGCTGAACTGGGGAGTGCCCCCAGTTCGGTTCTCACCGGGGTGAGACCCCAGCCCAGTTCCTGTCCTGTGCAGCCCTGTGCCCACCTGTGGAATGAAACTATGTGGAAAAACCAATGATGTGCAACTATGGAGACTGTTCTGGGCCCTCCCCCTTCTCTCTGTCTCTGTATCTCTCTCTCTCTGTCAAAAACAATACAAATAAATCTTAAAAAGAAAAAGCAGCATATCTTTTAAGAAACTCTTGTTGAGGTGTAACGTATGTGCCATAAAATGCAGAAATCGTAACTGTATAATTCAAGGATTCTCTAAATGCGTCCCTGCTATGCACTCAACATCTCCACGCCATATTTCCAGCTTTTTACAAAGCTTCCAGGGGTTGGTAATTCTTTTTAAAGAGAATGAAAACACTACAATACCAATAATTTTGCTGATATTAAAGTTCATTATTTAATAAATATATTTTGAGGTTTATTCTTCTCCCTTTATTTTGACGTTTGACATTATTTGATATGAATTTCAGGTGCACAGCATAGTGGTTAGACACGTATATAATTTAAGAAGTGGTCCCCCTGACGAGTCTAGTCCCCACCTGACACTCGGCACAATTATTACCATATTATTGACTATATTCTCTCTGCTTTACTTTACATCTTCATGACTATTTTGTAACCACCCATTTGCACTTCTTAATCCCTTCACTCTAATAACTATATTTTAAATTCTATGAATAAACTATAAATGACCCTGAAAGATGCCTTATTTTGGTTTACCAGGAAGCCCTCTTCTGCATTATGAAACATAAATTTTCAAAAGTTCTATTTACACAGCTATGTGTATAAATCTTTTATCAGTTTCACACATGCAAATGTATGTATGTGTGTGTGTGAGACTATATGGACATAACTCAAGTTATAAGTAAACAACTAGAACAGTAGAGAAACAATCTTTGTGTCCCAGAGCCCTTGGAGAGTTGGAAGGCACAGATGTTTTATACCAATGACTTTAAATTTAGACATAGGGGAAGCCGGGAGGGCTCAGTGGGCTGAGTGCTCACTTTGCAGCCCCCGGGGGAACGAGGATCAAGTCCCGGCCCCTGCCCGTGTGGACCCATGTGCTGAACTGGGGTGAGCTTCCCATGTGGGAGGCCCCTGGCCCAGCTCCCGCCCTGCACGGCCCCCGCCCACCTGTGTGGAACAAAACCATGTGGAAAACGGATGACATACAACTATGGAGACTGTTCTGGGCCCTTTTCCTTCTCTCTGTCTCTCTCAAACAACAAAACAAATAAAAATTAAAAAAAAGTGCAAAATCCTGGAGTTCATATGCAGAAATTCCTGCATTGGCTTCATAGGAATTCCAGAAAAAAGAAAAAAAAAAATTCAAGAACGAAAAGAATAAAATATTTAATGTTAGAAGAAGACAGGATGTTTATATTTTCAAGGATCCCAGAAGAAATATGGGAAAGATGGCCTTTTGGACACATGGAAGCTTAATTTCAGGGCAAAGTGGTCAAGAGAGAAAGACCCTGAACGTCCTCGGTGAGTGGAGGAGAAAGCAGGGAAATTACAAAGCAAGTTCTCTTTCAGCACCAGGTACATGAAGGCGGCGTCCCCGAGAGTCTCAAGAAGAGAGGTGTTGAGCCAAGAATCTTATTTCCACCCAAACGAACACTCCAGTGGGAGGGCGAAGTGAGAACTCAGAATGCTAACCACCCACAGGCTCTCTCTGAAAGAATCATTTCAGAAAAAACAATGAATAATAAAAAAAAAAAAGACGCGGGTTATGAGAAACAAAAATAAGCATCAACAAGAGTTATAGGGAAGCCGGGATGGCTCAGAGGGTGGAGTGCTTGCTTTGCAGCCCTGGGGACCAAGGATCGAATCCCAGCCCCAGCCCGTGGGGACCCATATGCTGAACTGGGGTGAGCTTCCCATGTGGGAGGCCCCCAGCCCAGCTCCCGCCCTGCACGGCCCCCGCCCACCTGTGTGGAACAAAACCATGTGGAAAACGGATGACGTGCAACTATGGAGACGGCTCTGGGCCCTCCCCCTTCTCTCTGTCTCTCTCTGTCTCTGTCAACAAGCGTTACAAGTACACCTTATGCCTTAAGAACTACTGATGATTTTTCATACGTATAACTCTAAATATGTTTTGTTTTTTACAATGATGAGGAATTAAATCTCAGAAGATCTCAACGTGGCTGGTAGGAGACAGAAAGCAGGTGGGAGAGGGGGAGGGAAGCATGTTAACGGTTACTGTGTTTCAGGAAGGTCAGCCCAGGACTGACGGATATGAGGCAGCAGGAAAACATGTACGTTCACATACGTGTGTAAAAAGTTGCACCCTGGCAGAGGAGTCAAAAACATACACTGCAGGTGATAAAGCCTCTTCAGGAAATGGTGCTGGGAAAATTGGAAAGCCACATGCAAAAGAATAAAACTAGATCGTGGTCTGTCGCCATATACCAAAATTAACTCAAAATGGATCAAAGACTGAAATAAATTGCATAGAAGAAAGCACAGGTGCTACACTTAAGGACCTTGGGTTCAGAGAGGATTTAATGGACTTGACCTCAAAGGCGAGCAAAGTAAAAGCAAAAATAAGTGAATGGGACTGTATCTAATGAAAAGGCTTCTGCACAGCAAAGGATAATTGTATCTTCATCTAAGATAAAATTGTTCCTGAACCTAAGCCAAATTGTTGAGTGTCACATGAATCTGCATCTGTATCCCTGCTGATTTCAACTTCTGTAAAGAAATGTTCCTAACAACGAGTGGGATTTGTTATCATTGCAGCTACATTAGGAATATAAAATTATGAAATTAATGAATAATTCCATCTCAGTGGGGTCATCATAGCCTATATCAAATAGGAGGAAGATTTTGATCAATATCGTTTTTATTAGAATTTGTCCTGCAAATAAAATGTGGTATCTTACCCCTGGAAAAAAAAAAAAAGATTGTCAGCTGATGTCTCAACAGAAACTTTACAGGACAGAAGGGATAACACGAAATATTCAAAGTGATGAAAAGCAAAAACTTACAACCGAGATGACTCTACCAGCAAGGCTACCATTTGGAATCCAAGGACAGGTAAGGAGCTACCCTGATAAGAAAAAGCTAAAGGAGTTCATCGCCACCAGACGAGTATGACAGGACTGTTATGGGTACCACACCTTCTGCAAGCTCTCCAGGGGCTCTGGTGTCCACTGGAGTCTTGGATCTGTGTATATAAACCTGATTGAAGTTTCTGAGTTTCTTTACGTGGTCAGTGTTGTATGCAGGCTACGTAAGTGCAACTCCTAGTTCTCCCGGCTAATAGTTATAACCTTAGTATTTCATATTTTCTTTAAATCTCCCAGAACCTTGCTTTCTCAAAATCTGTCTCCTGGATTTGCAGTGAGCATAAAAACCACCTGTAAAGTGTCTCACGCAGCACCTGCACACATGGCTTGAGACACCAGCAATATCGTTATTTGCTCACTTTAGTCCCAGTTCCTGGGGGCAGCTTCACGCAGGTGCTGAGGGCTCAGCCACAGCTCACACTTAGCTGAACACGGCATGTATTTCAGTGTGTTTCATTTCTTCAAACTCTAGGTGACCTTGAGGGTCCCAGGGCATTATGGTTTTTGGCTCTTCCTGTTTCCTGCTACAAACCCTGGACACACAGCCCCGGGTTAGGGCATCAAAACACCCCGAGTCTTAGGAAACGAAGGGCATGGCATTGTCGAATGGACTTTGTGAGAACCAAGTTCGTGACATGCCAATGAAATTGTTGCAACCCAGTGTCTGAAGGCTTTCTTTGGGAAACAGAGCGTGTGGGCAGACAGCGCTGTTTGTAAAAACCATAACTCGGGAGCACAGAATAAAATGGGCTTCTGAAAGATGAATGTTAAAAGCGAAAACATCTTGGGGTGGAGACAGAGTTCCGGCAGCAGACATGAGAACATCACGGAGAGAATAAACCAAGCTCACCTGTTCAAGAATTCAAGGAAATAAAGGGGGTGTGTAGGCGAGAAAACTCAATTCACCCAGAGCAGGAAGAAAACAAAGGGGGAACGCTGCCCCTGCAATGCCTGAGAAGAGGGTGGTGACCGCCATCATGGTCACACGAAAGCCATTATTTGGTAGAGAGTCTGGATAAAGGTGGGTCTGCAGCTGGCTGCCCATGGGAAGAAGGGGCAGGAAGCCACAAGATGCATGGGGGAAGATTAGTCACAGGTGTGTTGCCCTCCACAGACGCTGATGCTGTTGCCTCACCCTGGAGACCCGCACGCTGCCATCTGAGAGTTTGAGGGGGTCTGGAGATGGAGAAGTCTGAGGGAGCCCCCAGACCCCAGCTCTGGGGCAGCTCCGGGAGTCTCAAAGGAACACTTGGTTGGGAGCCTAAACTGCGGAAGGTGCCCACGGCATTCACGCAGTTAGACACAGAGGATCCCGGGTCCCAAGAGCAACAGAGAATCGTCCAGGGGGGAAGCCGGGAGGGCTCAGTGGGTTAAGCGCTCGCTTTGCAGCCCTGGGGACAGAGGATCGAATCCCGGCCCTGGCCTGTGCGGACCCACATGCTGAACTGGGGTGAACTTCCCGAATGCGGTGAGGCCTCCAGTTCAGTTCAATAAATAAATAAATAAATAAATAAATAAAAAGAAAGAAAATCGTCCAGGGTGCAGGACTCCCGTGTGGGGAAGCCAAGCGGCTGGTGATGGTTTGAGCACCCACAGAATCTGGACATGCCCAGAACCCGCACTGCAGGACCAAGGACAGAGCCTTTGCTGGGTGAGGTTGTGTGTCAGGGTGCTTTGCAAACTGCAAAACAACATGCCCACACATCTGTCACCCCTCAGGGACAGAGCGGTGCCCTTGGGGCCTCAGGCTATAGACAGAGCTGAGATCAGGCTCAAAGATCCCCCCAAATTCACTCATGTTTGGAAGACACGGTTTTTCATGGGGACCTAAGCTCTTGTCCCATCAGTGTATTCTAATGTACTTAAGCATTTTCCCATGTTGAACATTTAGGCTGTTACCTCAGTATCTGCATACGTGAAAATAAGAGGAAAATAAAACGTGGAAACTTTAATAGACGTTATAGGGAAGATGGCGATTACGAAGTGATTCTTAATGATCTTTTCTTCATGCTCGTCTCTGTTTTCTATGTTTCCTGACATGGGCACGTGTTGCTCTCATAAAAGAAAGCTAAACATTATGAACTGAAAGAGTCCAGGTTCCTTAAGCTGTGCCCACACGTCTGGATCTGTAGTAACAATGGATGGGCACCTGTCTAGGGTCTTGTTGGTGACGGCTAAGCCCCTAGCGGCTTAGTGGCTTCAGGTTCTATCCTGGGAGGTGGCCACGTGGCACGAATTACTCCTGAGGAAGTCAGGGTTAGAGATGTGCAGTGTGATGTGCCCCACAGGGCAGCTCCTGCCTCTGCCTCATCTCGCACTTGGTGAATCCTCACTCGACAAGCTGTGAGAGCCCGAGGCTCAGGGCGAGCCCTGAACGTGACCTCCTTGCTCAGTGAGCTGAAGTTGCCCAGCAAAAAGGACAAAAGTACGTCGCTTCTCAGAGAGCCCTGGAAATTATGATTACTTTTTAAAAGAGTTATTGTATTGTTTTCGACAGAGAGACAGAGAGAAGGGGGAGGACCCAGAGCCGTCTCCGTAGTTGTACATCGTCGGTTTTCCACATGGTTTCGTTCCACACAGGTGGGCGGGGGCCGTGCAGGGCGGAAACCGGGCTGGGGGCCTCCCACATGGGAAGCTCACCCCAGTTCAGCATGTGGGTCCACAGGGGCCAGGGCCGGGATTTGATCCTTGGTCCCTGAGACTGCAAAGCAAGCGCCGAACCCGCAGAGCCACCCGGCTTCCCTATTTTATTTTTAACATTCATCTTTTCCTGATACATCATGCACATTCATTGTACAAAAAAAAAAAAGGAAGGCTACAGATATCAGAAAATGCAAACCATTTATGAGCAGCCCGCCGGAATTACCGGGCACGGTGCTAAGTGTTGTCTGAAGCCCTACGGCATCTCAGCTCCCCTTCCCTGGCTTAGGGGGCCCCCCAGCTAAGCTCTTTGTCACGCCTTTGACACGGACCCTGGAAGCTGCGGCCACACAGACACCATGTCCATCCCCCGGCAAGGCCCCCAACAACCTCCAGGCTTGTCCCTGCCCAGTGCTCCAAACCCGCTTGCTAGTGATGACTTTGTCACCCACCACCCCCGGCAGGCCCACGCCCACAAAGGCCACACAGCCAAAGACCCCAAACAACGACCAGGATGCGCACCCAGTCCCAGCACTCATCCCGTGTCCCAAGCTCACGCCCCGCTCGGCGGCACCCAGAGTGACGCTGCGCCCGCCAGTCTCCCTGGACAGACTCGAGGGAGTTAAGACCCAGAGCTGGGGCCACAGCCTGGGTCTCAATAAAGCAAAAGCACAGTCCACCCCTGACTCATGGAACCTGGTGGAACATAAACGATGCGATTTAAAAATGAAACAACTTGCCCTGCTCAGCAGAACCGCGGTTTCCCTTTAGATCCCCCTGCACCTCTGTCACCATCCATGGCACCTTCCGCAGGACAAGGCACCCATAGAGCCCCCCCAAACACATCCATCTCCCCTGCACCCCGTTCTTTTCGAATTAGAGCGGGTGGGGCGGTGAGGACACGGGTGACGCTTCCGATCTGTACAAATGCCCTGCAAGGGATGCGGGCCCAGCCATGTCCCGCCCGCTATTCACAGACAGAGCCACTGCCAGGGAGTTTTCTAGAACATGGTTCTCAATCGCCCCCAGGATGTCACGAGGTCTGCTGGCCACCCCCCTGCCCAGGGCGCTCTACTCCAGGTTCACACCTGAAGGGTCTGGCTCACATCACACACAGGCAGCCCCCTGCCCAAAGCCTGGGCAGCGAGGATCCCGGATTCATCTCGGGCTCCTGGGGGGTCCTGGGGGTCCCCGGGGGGAGGCAGCCAGCAGGTGACTGAATGAACAACCGTGACACCCCCCCACGAACTGCGGAGACCCTGAGGAGTGACCCCCAACTCTGCCTTCCTGAGAGCTTTATTGCGGGGCAGAATGGGGGTGAGGGGTCCCCCGGAAGGGCACATCTGAGCTGAGCCAACGGGGCCGACTGGCTTCAGGGGGGAAACACGCTGTTTCTGGTGGTAGAATGCGGGAGGTCGAGGGGTGGAGGGCCGGCCATAGACCCGCGCGTCTTGAATGACCCATCTGTGTGCTGTATCCTAACGGGGTCTGCGGGGAGTGGCTTCCCCGGGGAGGGAACCCTCTCAGCTACACATGTGGGAGTTTCCCTGCATCTAGAAATACGTTGAAATCCAGGTGAATAATAGTAAGCTCCTCCCCACACCCTAAGCCGTTGGTTTTCACAACGGATGCGCCCAGATGTGGACAAAGCCTGCCTGCTTCTTGACAAGCCCGGACCCTGACGAGACTATTCAGAAATCAGCAAAAAGACCAAATTAAGATTTTTTTTTTCTCAAGAAGATACGTTCGTGGGTTTAAACTCAATACGCGTGCTGCGAAAACATATACGAACAGGGGGTCCCGAGGTCATGTGAATCAAACGTGGGCACGCAATGCCGTCCTTCGGGATCAGACATCGGGGGGCAGCCCGGGCTTCTGCACACGTGACTCCATTGTTCACCCCTGAGCGTGGATGGGGCGGGGGGCCCAGGTCACTGCCACCCCCAGGTCACTGCTGGGGGGTCTCACAGCCTCCCAGCAGCAGAACGGGGCAGCCGGCGGCAGGGGCCCCAGCGTTACCCAGCCCGACCCGGAGAACCAGACGCCCCTGCACTAAACGCCACGGGACTGCATGCGTGTCTCATGAAGGCAGACGTTACCAGCAGACGTGTGATGATGCTCCCTCCGTGGGGAAAACAAGCCGCTGCAGTCGACACGGCAGGTGTAGAAAGCGTTGCTAAGGTGGTCTATTTTAAACACAGGCTGTTGTGTGTGTGTGTGTGTGTGTGAAATAGCAGTCCCGGCTGAACCTCAACGTGGTCGGGGGGCTGTGCTCGGGGTCTGTCTTTTCCTCTCTTGTTGTCGGCTCCCGGCTATGGGGTGTCAGGCCGGCATGCAAGAAGCGCATCCGTGTTCGTTTATATTCAGGGGTCTCCAAACTTTTCAGCCCACGGCCGCATCAACTGTCGAACAGCAGTTTGGGGGCCGACGACACACTCGAGGTTCAAATAAAAAAGAATCGGCTGATCTTGGCAGGATACACGTAAATTTCGGTAATTTTTTTCCGTAGATAAAGAGGTCTCCACCGGCCGAAGGAGAGGGCCTCGGGCCGTGGTTTGGAGACCCCTGGTTTATAACAAGCTCAAGTGGACGTGCGTGTTTTACACTGATGTCCCTCCCTTTTGTACCCTGTCATTCAAGTGTCAGAGGCTGAGACAGGGCTCCGGTATGAGGCAGCTTCCCAGCCCTGAGTTTCCCCACCGACGAATCCCTTCCCGGGCCGTCAAAGGGAATCCACCAAGTGAACTGTTTCCTTTACGATGTGGGTGCCCAAATCCCCCAGGGACGATGGGGGGTAGGTCTGTCGCGTTTCTTTGTCAATAAAACAGCACACCTCAAGGGTGACCGGACTGAAACCGTGCACCTCTGACCCCTCCCCTGGTCTGAGACCCTTGCCCAGCCAGCAGCCAGCGCTGGGTCTCAGTCCCTTCCTACCACAAACCACTTGCCTCAGGGAAAGACGTTGGGGACCCTGTCAGACGTGATTTTGCAATTGTCTGTGTCAAGGGAAAATAACCTCAGACAGTGGCTCCTGATGCCTGCGGCTAACTCAGCCCCCTTGTACCCGTTTCAGTGAGAGACGGCAGTCGCCTGGGACACACGTGGCACCCCCTCCCCTCCCGCCGCAGCAAGCCGGAGCCTCAGGGGTGGGGGGGAGAGGCAGGCACCCAGGGAAACCGGGAGAGGACGGCCTGTCTTGCTCTTACGTAAGGCTAGACAGGATTTGGCCTGCAGGGCCAGGAGCTGCAAATGCTGTGTGTGAGGGTGGAGGGAGACCAGACCACCTGCCCCCAGGCCTGGGGCAAAGGCAGCTGCAGGAGGGGTGCCAGGGGCATGCCTCATCTCGGGGGGCTGCACAGGTTTTCTTGGTGTGTGCCCCAGGTCCTGGTGAGGCCTGACGCCCAGTTCCCAGAGACAAGCCAGGGGCCCATGCCCAGACACATGGCCAAGGCGGGGGGGTGGGGGGGGCGGAAAACCCGGGCACAGTGAGGCCCCCCTGTCCTTAAACCTGCTCCTGCTGGGCCAGTGGATGCTCACCCGGCGCCAGGCCAGCCAACGAGGGTCCCCAAGGCTGCTCCCCCCAACACCGTGGCGGACGCCCCTGCCCCCCAACCCCGGCGGCCCGCACCCACCTTGACGACGTAGGTGACTCCGGCCCCCAGCACCTGGTCGCTGGCGGCGGGCGCGTGGGCCGGCGGCTCGTCGCCCGACCGGCCCTTCCTGGCGGCGCGCATGGCCGGGGCGCGCGGCCCGGGGGCCGAGCTGCCGCCGTCCGGGGCTGCCAGGCTCGGGGCGCTGCAGCTGCCCGACAGCCCCGCACCGGCCCGCAGGCTGCGGCGGCCCGAGGTGGAGAGTTTCAGGTGGGACACCTTGTGGAGCAGGTGGCCCAGGCTGCCGGGGGCATCGTCGGGCGCCCTGCGCAACGCGTCTCCTCCGGACACCAGGTAGGGGTCCGCGCGCGCCGCCGGGACCTCGCCGCCGCTCCCGGACAGGTTGTGCAGAAGGTCATCGACCGAGGTCAGCGAGTCGTTCCTGAAACGGTTGTACTTGGTGCGCGGAAGCATGCCCCCCGCGTGCGCTCGCCGCCTCCGCCGGGGCTCTGCGGGCACGGCCGCTGCAGGCGCGAGCTGCCGCGCACGGCCGGCGAGGGGCGCACGCGGGCGCCGGTACCGCGCGGGGGGCCCCCGGGGTGCGCGCAGGGTCCCCGCCGCCTCCGCCGGGGCGCTACGGGCACGGCCGCTGCAGGTGCACGGCCGGCGAGGGGCGCACACGGGCGCCGGCACCGCGCGGGGGGCCCCCGGGGGGCGCGCAGGGTCCCCGCCGCCTCCGCCGGGGCGCTGCGGGCACGGCCGCTGCAGGTGCACGGCCGGCGAGGGGCGCACGCGGGCCCCGGCACCGCTCAGTGGGGACACCTGGGGGGCGCGCGGGGTCCCCGCCGCTAACGCCCCGCAAAGCGCCTGCGGGGCCCCGGACGCGGCTGCGGGGGGCGGCGCGCTGGCTTCTCAGGAGCCATGGTCCCCGGTGCTGCAAGCCCCGCGCACTGGAGCGACCCTTCTCCACAAAGGCTCGGGGAGCCTGCAAATCACTTCCTGTAGCAAAAAAAAAAAAAAAAAAAAAAGGCACAGACACCCACGAACAGCGCCCCGGAGCCAATCAAGTCTCAAACCTCCCTTTGCCACCTTCCCAGATATTTCCTTTTAACCTTTGCTGTTCCACCTCCCCAGGCGGCGCGCGTGCCAGAAGTCACCCGGTTTTGTTTCGCTTTTTTCCTCTCCCCTCCCCCAGAGGATCGGATGAACTTTCCCAAACCCCTTGGTCTGCACTGGGGGGCTTCCTGTCCACCCTGTCAGCCCCTCCGTGTGAGCCTCTCCGGGTCTGATGCGCCCAAATGGGATGAAGTCTTTTTTTTCAGAATCAGATCTTCGGCGGATGCCCGGGAATTCTGATTTTGGAAAGCCGGCAGCAATGGTTAAATAGCAAAAAAATAAATAAAATAAAATAACAGGGGTGAGGGGAGGACGGATAGTCAATCCCATGGGAACAGGAAAGCCCAGGTGCCTGGGCCGTGACAAATGCGACCACTCCCTGCGGTTCCTCCAATGCAAACGAGCTAACACATGGGTGCAAAGACTTGTGCACGCGTGTGTCCCCTGCTAGTGCATGCGTGTCCCCGGCTAGTGCACGTGTGTGTCCCCTGCGAGTGTGCAGCAGACTTGCTCAGCCCGGGTTCTATGGAAAACCTTACTTCCAATAAAAAAGAAAAAGAGGGCTTCTTTGATGAATGGCAACAGGCTCCATCAGAAATCCATTCCAAAAATAAAAGGGGGGTCTGTGCGTAAAGCTCTGTTCCCACTGAGGGTGCTCAGCGTCTGGGGAAACGCCTCAGAGCCGCCAGGAGACACGTGGGCGGCCCTTCCGTGGTGGCCGGCAGCCCGGCAGCGAGGGAGGAAAAGAAGAAGGAAAATAAAAGAAGGCAGCTGCTCCCATTGCGCATCGAATCCGCTGGAAAATGCGCCCCTTTGGCTCCAGGAGCCCCGCACAGGCCTCCTTTCTCTGGGCGGAGAACAGGGCTCGATGCCGCGCCCCCCGTGGCCCCGGATTGTGCGTCTTCCTGACGCATTGAAAACCCCGGCCCGACCCAGCGAAGCGCCCCCCACGCGCGTCCGAGAGCCCGGCTCCGTCTGTGCGCGCTCATGAGTCCACCTCTGGCACCGGCTCAGGCCGCCGGCGACTGGACACGTGACCCGGGCGACACCCAGCCCCAGGGGTCTCCAAGGAGCCGGGTCCGCAGGGCCCCCTCGCGGCGGCGGCGGCGGCGTGCGCCCCGGGCAGCAGGCGCCCCGGGCCCGGCCGGGCGGGCGCAGGGCTCCGGCGTCTTCCCCGGGAGCCCCCCGCTTGCATAGCAACAGCACGGGCACACCCCCCACCCAGGATCGGGGTGCTGATCCAAGCGCCACCGCTCCCCTTAGTGCACCCTCGCCCCTCTGGTTCCCTAACCGTGGTCCGCGTTCGGGGCCGACCCCCCAAAATACAGACACAGCAACATGTGAATGAGCTGCCAGCCTCGTGAATGGAAGGGGCGCGCGCGCGCCGGCGTTTCTGTGAATGAAGCCGGGTCCTCGCCGCCGGCGCGCGCCAGGCAATCGCTGCGGTTACCCGCGGCCTCAGCCAATGAGCGGCCGCCCCAGTGACTCATTCAGGCCCCGCTCCGCCGTGGAAGGTTCCATCGCAACCCACGGCGGGCGCTTCCATCCCGCGGCCGCGCGCGGGGCCGGGGGCGCAGGGAGGACCCGAGCCGCTGGCGCGCAGGGAGGACGCAGGCCGCTTTCCAAGGACCAAGCGGGCACGGCGGGGTCAGGGATGCGTGTGCACACACACACGCGCGCTCACCCTTCTTCGGGGTGAGCCCTTCCGCCCCCCCAAACCTCCATTCAACCGCTCGTTTCCATCAGGGAGCCGCCATGAATGGCACCATCCGGTTTGGGGTTTATTGTGAATGTGCAGGGAAGGCGCATTCAGCCCCTGGGTACCGCGCCCTGGGTTCTTTTTTGTGAAGGGAACACGGAACTGCCTGCACCTCGGAGTCTCCAAAACAAAACGAAACAAAAATCCAAAGCTACAGATAGTTAACCCTTGAGCCCACAGGAGATCGATTTATGTTTATTAATTGCGTTGAGGCAAAGGGAGGGAACGTGGCTTTTTTAAAAAGAGAACGCGCAGTAGAAACAGGACGCGTCAGAAGAGACGGGGCTCATGAATGCGGGGGGGCACACTGTGCAAGAGCGCAAAATAGCACCGAGAGACCGCCCGGGTCAGGCGGGTGGAACGGGGACGGGAAGCAGAAGGAAAGACCCTGGAAGTAGCTGGGCGCCCCCAATAGAAGCCACCCCCCAGCCCAGGACCCCCGCCGGCCCGTTCAGCCCGCCTGCTGCTTCTAGACACTGTCCCCAAAGACGAGGACCTGCTTTGTCGCCCCTGTGAGGACGCAGAGGAGGGCAGGTGACATTTTCATGGTCTGGTGACACAGAAGGAAATGGCCAGAAAGGAACCACGATTATGCATGAGGCAGCCTTTCCCAAATCCGGGTGGCTTTTCTTTTTTAAATCAGTTCATTTGAAAGTGTATAGGGGGAGGGGAGGGGAGAATTCTGGGATTGGCTCAGTGGGTTAAGCGCTCACTTTGCAGCCCCAGGGACTGAGGATCGAATCCCAGCCCTGGCCCGTGTGGACCCATGTGCTGAACCGGGGTGTGTGCTTCCCATGTGGGAGGCGCCCAGTTTAGTTCCCACCCTGCACAGCCCCCGCCCACCTGTGTGGAACGAAACCATGTGGAAAACGGATGACGTGCAACTATGGAAACGGCTCTGGGCCTTACCCCTTCTCTCTGTCTGTCTCTTTTTTGGTCAAAAACAGTAAAAATCAGTCTTTAAAAGTGTATGGGGTGTCTATTGCTACTGTAACCCCAAAATCAGGGGGTTAAAATGCCACACATGTCTCCCCTCCCAGTGCTGAAGTCCCAGGGACAAAGCCCAGGGGCGGGCAGGCCGCGCTTTTCTGAGGCATGGGGCCGGCCCCTATGCCAGCCTTTTCCCTCCCGAGGCACTGTGGGTTCCCGGGGCGGGGCCGTGAGCTGGGCCGTGGGGACATTGGGACAGTGGCCTGGCCCCCTAACAGGTTTCATGCTAGCAAGGCTGGCGGGACGCCTGAGATCAGCACTAGGACCTAGTGCTGAATGTGTGAGTTGCATAAGCAGCCCAGAGGGCAGTGTGCAGAGCCGGGCCTGCCGCTGCCCGAGGGCTGCTCCGGATGGTGACCAGGATCTTCCAGGCACGGGTGGGGTTCCCCGGGAGGACACGCTGTGTGGGGGGCAGCTCGGAGTCTCCCAGAATCCCGGGGAGATGGTTTGGTGGGTGGAGATGTTGGGAGGTCAGGCCACGGACAGGGCTTGGCCTGGAGAGTCCAAGAATCACGAGGTTTCTTTTTTAAAATCCTGAATAAGATCCAGAAGCGCTGGCGATGTGGACGTAAGGGTGGCATCCATGTTCTCCATGCTGTTTGGCGTAATCTTACAAGCGGGGGTGTCATCCCTCCCCGGCCAAGAAGAGCGAGGGAAGAGCCAGCCGTGACTCGGGATCCAAATGGGCCGAACGGCTGAGTGATCCCCACAGTTAGTCTAGTTCACGCCATCCCGATACAGTTAGTTTTTTCCCTTGTGATGAGAATGCTCAAGATCTGCCCTCTTAGCATCTTTCACACACACACACATGCGCACACACACGACACTATTATTGACAGTAGCCGGCACTCCAGACACCACCTCCCGGGGCGTATCTGTGTTACATCAGGAGGTTTTCACTTCGGTTTGGAAAATGCGTGTTTCGTGGGGAGGGGTTGTGGGAACAATGGCTTTTCATCGGTGGAAACGTTTCAGAAAGGCTGGCCTGGGATCCCTCCTCCAGATACATGGGGAAGAGAGAGATGGGAGGGCTGGACCAGCGGAGGGAAGATGGGGCAGGGCACACCCGTGGGGATTCCGTGCTCACAGCGTGCACACCAGTCGCCCGCCGCTGGTGACAGGATCTGAAGCACGTAAGGAAAGCCAAGCACTTCACAGGGACATGAGACACGCTTTATTAATATCTGGGGCAGCTCACGGGTTTCCACCGCGAAGCCCGACACAGAAGTGCCGTCTGCGCTTCTGCCCACGAGGAAATGGAGACAGACACGTGGTAGGCATCTTGGAAGCAACGAAGCGAGGCCAGGACCTGGGGCCACCGCGTCCCCCTGGGGCTCTGACCCTGGTCTGCAGCCCGCCCCGCAGACGCCAAGGCAGAGACCTGACTAGGCACCACCCAGAGACTATGACACGCAGCATTTCCCAGCAGGGAAAACGTGAGCCTCTGAGGGTCCAGCCTTATCGTGCAGTGGAGGGGCCACAGCCTTGGGTCACTTGTCCCCTGTGTCTTCCCGTGGCCCCACTGCGTGGCGTGTGGCCAAGGCTCAGAGGCACAGGACGGGCAGCTCACGACTCTGCAGAAGGGCTCCCACTAACGCCCTTCAAGCCGGTCCTGTCTCCTTGGCAACATGTTTCCCACGCAGCCCTGAAACCCCAATGCGCAGGGGAGGCGGCAGCTCCAGAGCAGACGGGAATCAGCCACCAGGACTTCGCCGTGGCCGCCGCTAGCTCCTCCAGCCCAAAGCACAGGGGAGCCCCCAGGAAGCCGCCGGCTCCACCCACAGCGGGCAGCTGGCAACTGCTGTGGGCACCGCTCAAGGGAGGAACCCCACTATCCCGCCACGAGCCGACCTGACCTTGGGAAGGTCACCTGCTCCCCTGAAAGCATTTTCTCCCCCATGTCACACCCTCCAAAACAAAAACGTAAATGAAAACTAACAAGTGTCCGTGAGGATATGGAGCAATGGGAACCCTCACGCATTGCTGGTGGGAATGCAACGTGGCGTCGCTGCTGTGGACGTAAGTATGCCGCATCCTCAAAAAATGAAACCTAGGAATACTGTAGGATCTAGCCGTGCCACTTGCGGGTATGTCCCAACTAGTTACAAGCGGGGACTTACACAGATGTGTGTGCACCCACAGCTGCAGTAGTCACACTAGCCAGAAGGTGGCAGCCACCCAGTGTCCATCAAGGGATGAGTGGGTAAATGAAGTATGGTTTGCACACGTCGTGGAATAGTATGCAGCCTTGAAAAAGGGAGGAACATTCGACACGTGCTACAACATGGATGGACTGGCATGCGTTATGCTAAGTGACATAAACCAGTCACAAATGCCGTGTGGCTGCACTTCTGTGAGGTCTGTAGGGCAGTCAAGTTCACAGACAGAAAGTAGAAGGGTTGTTGCGGGGGGCTGGTGGAGGGGGAAATGGGGAGTTGCTCTTTAACCCTTTTCATGTGATGGGCCGATATATCAGCTTTTGCATTTGAGGTTGATATATCGGCTCCTACGTAGACCATAGTTAAAAGCTCTATAACTTATATTTTTTCTGGTATGATGTATGGTTATTGTGCTATCTCAAGTGTGACTTCTCTGCTTTATATAACCTGTTTTTATTATATTTTATCACCAATTCTAAATACTTTTCATGAAGCATAAGTCTTACCATAATTTTGACATAGACTCGTTTACGTGTCAGGAAGCTCAGCCTATGCCATTCACTAGTTTTTCTTTATTTATGATTTTTCCCACATGTCTTTTTGGCTATCTCTTTTATGTAAAAATAGTAGGTTCATTAAAAAATGTTAAAAACAATATATTACTTTGTGTCTTAAAAATCAAAATATTATTGCTAAAAAAATATTGTTCAACTTTATAGCACTGAAATAATTACATTTCTTTTTCAGATGATGTAAAAGAATAGTGTTATTATTAACTAATTCCATTTAAAAGGGTGTCCCAAAATTCACGCGAGAAGTCATTTTGATAGAAAACACAGGTCTATCATTAAAAATTGTAAATTTTCATGGCTCAACAATAAGAATGCGTTATTCTTCTGTGTCGCCTCCATTTTTAATAACCCTGAACTGTCAGCTGTCATGCTGTCTTTTTTTTTCATTGGCAACACTTTACCACACACATGACGCAAACTTCAAATCTTGGGTGAATTTGGGGACACCCTTTAGAGGCCTCATGCACTATGGTCTCAACATAATGTATCGGTTCTAAGGCCGTCCTATGCCTTAGAAAAATCTGGACGCTTTTCCGTCAAACGAGATGAGCACGGTGACTCAGGAGAAGGGACATCTCCTCCAGACGTCACCGTAACAGCCGGCGTTGACTTGAAAGTAGCGTTTCTATACTGAGGACGCTCACTAGTGTCCTTGTCGGTGTCGCTTGACCTGCACGGTCTGCGGGTTGGTTTTTCTTCCTGGCAACTTGGCCTTTTCTGCTTTGCATGTCGAATGCAACGCCTCCTAAGTACAGTCCCGGGCACGGTCACTAGCATGAAAAACAACACATCCACCTAAAAATAAATACTGTGGGGCAGGGTGCCTAACGCTGGGGATGAGTCCTGTCTCTGAGGGAGTGTTCAGGACAGCTTCACATGTGTCCTGTGCTTTTATAAAATTACCAGAAGTTCCACCAGGAACTTTTTAAAATAGAGATCAGGTCAGAGCGACAAGGAATCAGAGGGAGCAACTTACCAAATGCCGCCAGATCACGCTTTTAGTTTTGATTCTGAGAAGTACCCAGCGTTTCCAAAATAGACACAAAATCTCTCCTGGGGGCCCTAGAATTTTCTGCTGATCAGATACTCAGAAGGCTCAGCCCCCCTTACGGCACCAATATAATCCAACCCCCAAAAGTTCATTGCTGATGATACTAGAAGCACAAAGGCGTTCAGTCAACACAGGATCAGATCAGATCCTTCATGCACCTGTTAGGACACTGAGTCTCACACGATGTTTCTGCCTCTCATGGGTATAACCAGCCCTCCTTCCCCCACTTGGGACTCTCATGTTTGGACAAACATTGAAATGCATAGAACACTCTGTATCCTAGAAGTAATCATTGATGGCCAACTGCTCTCCAAACACGGCTTCTTAAAAACGCGGCATTATTTAGATTTACAAGAGTACGCGTTTGAGTTAGACTCTTCTGACGCAACGTTGTCACAAGCACGCTTGGCAAGAGAAAAATGAAGAGGGAAAAAAAACAAAAAAGTTTTTGCGTTCGTTTCGTAAGCACGCGAACTACTGTCTTTATGTCAATGAGACATTTCTGCAAACTCCGGCTCTTGCTTGCTTCCTCTCAGCCAGTTACAATGTGTTCCCATGGCAACCCTGTTGCTAAGGGGGACTTGTGAGCATTTGTGTGTTATCTGCACTGGAAGATGCTGTCACAGCCTGTGCAGCTGGTCTGGCTAGAATCGTGAGATTGAATTGGGAGCCATTTCCCTCCATATTGTCACAGTGAGTTCAGCTGCCATGGCCAGAGGTTGTCCCCGTAGGGGAAGCAGAGTGAAGGCTTTCGCATGTCACCTCTGAGGTCCTCTTAGGACGTTCTCGCCGCAATGCTAGGATGTTCAGGAAAAACAGTAACAGCCATTCCCAACCCGACTGGTTTTGTGGGATGCTAATCCGTGGCAAATACAAGTTGTCGGAAATAAACGTGTTGCGTCAGGAATCCAAGAGATTTCCCGCATTAAATATTCAGGAAGCCCCAGAGGAAGCAAATCAAAATGACTGTGAGGTTTCCCTTCCCGTGTTTCCGACATCATGTGCTGGCAAGCAGATGGGAAAGTGTTCGTCAGAACCCTGGTTGGGATCCAGAATCTTCCGTCAGCCAGTGGTTACGGACTGTGGTCTTGGCTGGGCGTGCGTTGTGTGCGTGTCAGATGACAGCCCCTCATAGTGGCCCAGGTCACCTGACTCTGTGTCCTTCGGCTCCTATGCTGTGCGTGATGGAGGAACGTGGTTCTCCTGGTCCCAAACAGGGTCCCAAAGCCTCGTGCAGCTCTCGGCCCAGCCCAAGTGAGGGTGATGGGGTCCCCGTGCCAGCTGCCCCGACACTCAATGTCCAGGACCCTCTATGCTGAGTCCCAGCCCAGCCCTCCTCCACGGCCCCCCCACAGGGAGCACCCCAGAAAGCACCACCTGGAAATAAAGGCATGAGCTTTCAAAGGGCTGCAAGCTCCCATAATGAGAGACGTGTCACTCTCATCCCACGTGCAGATAACACAGAAACTACAGAGAGCTCCCCACGGGCTCCCCAATATCCCCCGTGCCATCCCCAGGGGCTCCCCGACATTCCTCGTGCAAACAAGTCAGTGACCCTCCCCAGCCAGGGACGGCTCAGAATCACATCACCTGGATCAAGAGACCCCTTACACGGCCGTGTGTCACACACACAGAGTCGTATGATCGCAGGCAGCTGCAAGGGGCACTGGGAAGTGCAGTCTTTACTCTGAGCAGCCATGAGCCCACCCCAACTCGCCCTGTCCTGGGAGAACAGAGTGAGCAGCAGCAAGCCCCCAACTTTCTATCTCACTTGGTAAGTTTCCAGTGTTTAACATACTCCCCGGAGATAGGACTTAAACTCTGGTGATGACTGAGATGATCAGTGTTCATTCATTTCAACCTTTCCAACACGGTCCCGTGGTTTAGAACCATCCACAGGGAATTCTAAATAACTTTCCGTATCTCACCTACCTCTGTCCAACACTCTCCAAGGTTAAAAATATTGTCGATGGGGGAAGCCGAGAGGGCTCAGTGGGTTAAGTGCTCACTTTGCAGCCCCGGGGACTGAGGATTGAATCCCGGCCCCGGCCCGTGAGGACCCATGTGCTGAACTGGGGAGTGCCCCCAGTTCGGTTCTCACCGGGATGAGACCCCGGCCCAGTTCCTGCCCTGTCCAGCCCCAAGCCCACCTGTGGAATGAAACTATGTGGAAAAACCAATGATGTGCAACTATGGAGACTGTTCTGGGCCCTCCCCCTTCTCTCTGTCTCTCTCTCTGTCAAAAACAATAAAAATCAATCTTTAAAAATATTGTCGATGGAATAAAAATATTGTCAAGTAAATGTTGGCACTGAATTTGCTAATTTTCCAGATATGTGTATAAGTAAGCAAGTAAGAATGTTCAACGCAGTCATTAATACACCACCATACTGCTGGCTGTCATTCATGGTAATTCTACATAGTAGGGCCTTTTGAATAAGGTGACCAGACGTCCCGCTTTTGGCGGGACAGTCCTGATTTTTAACAATTTGTCCCGCGTCCTGCGGCGTTTTAAAAAAATCCCGATTTTTGGAAAGAATGCACGACAAGCCAGGGAACAGCGGGAGATAGACCAAATTTTTAATCAAGAATCCCCTGCCCCCCCGGTCAATGGTGTCCCGCTTTATCAATGTTAAAATCTGGTCACCTTACTTTTGAAACATGTTTATTTTAGCCTTAATTCTGCTCCAAATTTCTAGACCAACGAGACGCCTTCCTCTCAGTAGCTCCATCTGGCAGCTGAAATTTTGTGTTAAGAAACCATGGTAACACAGGCTTTGCCATAGCACAGAGGGGAGGACGCAGGCCCGGGTTCTTCAGGCAAAACCAAGCCTGTGATACAGAGAAGCTTGGGCGAGAGAGTCCCCAGAACCCGCATTCAGTCTGGCATGGTTGGTGGACTATCACACAGCGGTAGCAACAAGCTGTATTTAAAAAAAAAAAAAATTATTTGATTGTTTTTGACAGAGACAGAGAGAGACAGAGAGAAGGGGGAGGGCCCAGAGCCGTCTCCATAGTTGCACATCATCCCTTTTCCACATGGTTTTGTTCCACACAGGTGGGTGGGGGCCACGCAGGGCGGGAACCGGGCTGGGGGCCTCCCGCATGGGAAGCTCACCCCAGTTCAGCATGTGGGTCCTCACGGGCTGGGGCTGGGACTCGATCCTTGGTCCTCGGGGCTGCAAAGTGAGCACTTAACCTGCTGAGCCATCCTGGCTTCCCCGAGAGGAGTTTCTTGAAAGGAAAAGTAGAGAAAGTATAGTTCCAAGAGGTGAAAGCGGGCCTTGAGCAAGAAGCAGTGACTCAAAAGGTGGATGACAGGGGGCTGAACAGTTTTTATTGCGTTTCCTTGGGAAAAGAGGAGGCCCTTGTGGGTGGAAGGCCTTTTAATTGGCAGTTCATGACATCACTTCCTTAGCTGTCTTTCCCTTCTATCTCCCTGAAGTCGCTTAATCTGGGGCGGGGTCTCCTGAGAATAGGGTGATCCCAGTGGTCCCTAGACCAGGCGAGACAGATTTGATGGACACCATTGAAAGTAACAGTGGTAGTTTGTAAAACAGACCCCAGCTTAGCCCCTGGGGGGTGGGGAGGGGGCATCTGGGGCCCGCCCTTGGGCGAAACCAGCTAATGCAGTAGCCAGGGGACATTCCCATCTAAAATCCCATCTTTCCTTGAATGGAAAGAGTGATTAAACTAGAAACTGGGAAAAGACAACAGAAGCGTGAAGAAGGGTCTTTTCCCCTAGGGTTACCGCTAAGCATTACGGGGAAGCCAGGACGGCTCAGTGGGTTAGGCGCTCACCTTGCATCCCTGGGGACCGAGGATCGAATCCCGGCCCCGGCCCCGGCCCGTGTGGACCCATGTGCTGAGCTGGGGAGTGCCCCCAGTTCGGTTCTCACCAGAGTGAGACCCCGGCCCAGTTCCTGCCCTGTGCAGCCCCGCCCACCTGTGGAATGAAACTATGTGGAAAAACCGATGATGTTCAACTATGGAGACTGTTCTGGGCCCTCCCCCTTCTCTCTGTCTCTGTCTCTATTAAAAACAATAAAAATAAATCTTAAAAAAAAAGAATCGTGTTTACAGTTTTCCATCTGGAAAAGCATGCATGTCCATGACTATCCAGAGCTGTAGCAACGGTGCACACGTGGGGATACACGTGTTACTATCTAACGTCGGGCCTCGGGTGCTTACCCCGGCTGGGAGTCCTACCGTCCTCTGGGGGGTGGGAGGGTCCCCACTTGCATGCCCCCCAAATAGGCCTGGGACCCTGACACGTCCCAGCCTCCAGCTACCAGGGCCGCTGAGCATCCCCCCAGTTCCTACAGGTTTGGGACACTGCGCCTGCGCACAGGCGGCCGCGCGGCGGGCAGCGCAGCTCCGGCCTCTCCAAACCCCGCGATAGCTCCTCAGTCCCGCAGGTTCGTTGACTTAACGGCTCTGCAGACCTGGAAAGTTCTAAGCCGGCTGCTCCCTTAACGTGGCCACGCCCCTTACGTCCGGGATTTCCCCGCCTCCACGCCACGCCAATCATTCACTTTTCTCCCTCGGGCCACCTCGCAACAGGCCTCTGAGTGGCTGGTCTTGGGCGTGAACGTCGCGGAGCGGCGGCGCCGATAGGCTGGCCGCCGGCCCCGCCTCCGGGCCGTGTGCGCCCGCGGTGATTGGTCGGCGTCTCTGTCCAATCGGCGGCGGGCTGTCGGATTCAAACCCGGATCGTTAGGCCTGCGGTCGGTTGGTTGCAGTCGAGTCGTTGGTGGGGCCGGACGCGGACGTTTCGTGCGCGGCGCCCGCTCTTCCTGCCCCGTCGCCCGCCGTGCGCGCCGCCCACTCGCCGGCAGGATGGCCCACAAGCAGATCTACTACTCGGACAAGTACTTCGACGAGCACTACGAGTACCGGTGAGCGGGCCGGCGGGTCAGCGTCCAGGCCGGGACGGGGCGTGGGGGCCCGAGTGGGGACGTGCGAGCGCGTCGGGCCCGGGGCGCGCCCCGAGGCCCCGGTCTGCGCGCCCAGCCGGCTTCCCCTCTTTGTTCGGTTCCGTGAGGAGGACGAGGCGGGCCGGGCCGGGCCTGGGACGTCGGCCCCGGCCGGGTTGGCCCGGTTTTCGGGACTCGACCCCTGCACCCGAGCCCCCGCGAGCTGCCGGCGTTCCTGCCATTTTGGGTTGTGAACATAAGAGAAACTCCTCATACTTTTTTAAATTCTATTTTTTTTGACAGAGTGAGAACCGAACTGGGGGCACTCCCCACTTCAGCATATGGGTCCGCTCGGGCCGGGGCCGGGATTCGATTCTGGGTCCCCGGTGCTGCAAAGTGAGCGGTTAACCCACTGAGCCATCCCGGCTTCCCCAACTCCTTTTTTTTTTTTTTTTTTTTTTTTGTCCTTTTCTTGCATTTGAAGTCAGTGATACTAAAAATGACTTTGAGGTGGGGAAGCCCCCAAAACCTGACCTTGATTGGGATGTTGAAGTGCTTATTTGGGTGCGGTGATCAGGGTGGGCGGTGGCGCGTTCACCACGATGATTTGAGGGGATTTCCTTTGCAAATTCGAGTGGATTTGGGGCTTTTGTCGTTTTTGTTTTTCTTTCTATTTCTTGTTAGTGTCTACAGGCCAGCTCCTCGCCTTGAGGAGCATTTGGCTTCCGAGTTGGGATGTGCAGCCTAGAACGTACTGTACTTGCTAAAATGAACGACTGGGGTGGTGGGAGGGGGAGAAACGCTGGCGTTTATTGGCCTTTTGTCTGCGGGGAGACTTGCTTGGGGCGTGGCTTCCAAGACTCTTCCGGCCCCGTTCTCCTGGGTGACAGGTGACCAGGGAGCTGCATTCTGGGGCCAAGTAGGGGCCTTGTTTTTCCGCCTCCTGGCTTTTCAAATTAGATTTCCAAGAATGCTGTTTGAGCACGAAAGGACTAGTGTTCGGCCGGCCTCTTTCTCTCAAGTCCCTGATGTCTTGGGAGTCTGTATTCCCACGAGTAAAACAGAAAACAGGGTTTGTCTGGGCAGTTTTACAGATTAGTAAAACCTGCACTGTTTCATATTCCTAGCTAGAAAAATCTCTTGTGTTTCTGGATATAGGTAAATTTGAAGTGGATCAGTTTATTTTTATATAATAACTTAGATCGTACAGTTTCAATTCGGTAACGTGTCAGCATAATGCTCAAGTACATACTGTCGACCAGGAGCCCAGCTGGGGATAATCCAGCAATGGAAAGGATGTAACTGTCAAGTGTGGGGGAAATACTGATTCTGAAACACATCTGGCTCCACTAGAGTAAGGTTCTTTTCAGGACTTCTGCAGTAGTTCCATAATATTTTTAGTGTCGACATACTAACAATCACTGGTGAGCACTAAGTATAAGTAGACTATGCTATCAATTTTAGCCTAATAAGTGGGTTGTGTATACTACGTAATATCTAGAAGAAAGTCCTGTGGTATCTGAAGTGACATTCTAATCTGTTATTAAAGATGATGGTCTTTCTTGACCAAGCCACGTGCCTTACAGAAACAGGACAGTAACCTCCAGAGATACTTTTAAAGGCAAATGGATACTACTAATAAATCCCTGACATGTGATTCTAGGGTAGTTTGTATATGGTGGTGCAACATGCAATGTGTATTTTAAAAGTATATTTGCCAGTGTGCAGTTTTCTGTATCTTTGCTTTTTTTGTAAATGCAAACTTAATTTCCTATTCTTTTAACTTAGCTTTTTCTGTAAATGAACTCCAAGACTTAGTTCTGTTGAGTGTCACTACCTGGAACCGGTATTATAGAATTTTATAGATTTAAATTTATGAAGTGTATATTAGTATTTAAAAAGAAATCCTATCCTCAACTGCTGTGTTCCCTGCCACTTGCACCTCTCTGGTAGCTCCTTTGCTGCTCATATTGGCCTTTACCTCCTCCCTCCCCTCTGTGACAGGAACATGGTACTGAAAGAAACATTGAGTTTTGAAAATGCTTTTTCTTACATGTACAGTAGGCCCTGTTAACCGGCACCCATGGGGATTGGTAGATGCCTGATAAGTGTATGTAGACTCTCTGATAACCAGCGCTTGCAAGCAACCAGCACTCAAGCTACTGGCAAAAAGTTTTGCCAGTTGCTTGCATTCTGGTTATCGGAGAGTCTGTGTACACTTATCTGGCATCTACCAATCCCCATGGCTGCCGGTTACAGTTAACGGAGCCTCTTCTGTAATACAGTTATTCTGAGGCTTGCTTTTGTTCTGCAAATAATGTGAAATCGGTACTTAACTAACAGCCACAGATTAGAACTTAGTTGGTGACTGATTAGTGCTAATAATGGATTATGGTTCACTTTTCCTGTGTGCCAGAAAATAACCAGTTGTACCTTTCCCACCCTCAGCCAACTGAGTCCCAGGTAGATATCCTATGCTGCTCAAAAAATAATGGTTGGTGATTATGGATGACTTTGTAAAACTAGTACTGCTACTTGGAAATGGTAAAAATGGGACTGGAAATTGTGATATATATATATGTTTTTTTTAAATAAAGATATTTTTATTGTAATTAAATAAGGGGAGAGTGCAAATTTGTCTTCAAGAATTTAACAAAGCTGTAATTTGTATATGTTTTGACATTGAAGACTATTGATTGCCTTCCTGAAAAAACTGATGTTTTGGGTATAAGTCAGTAAGTTACTGGAAATCTGAAGGTCTGTCAGGTTGCAGGTACATGTATATGTGTGATTAGTATTTGTTTTTTGCTTTTAATTCTGAACAAAGTGTAAAGCAACTTGTGGAGTATACAAGGATTTGTATTGACTAAAATCTACAATGTTGAGTAATAGGCAACCCAAATTAACTGTAACATGAGGTGTTTTTTTTCCTCCTTATGTGAAAGGCTGCATGAGGCTGGGATGATAGCTGTGGCTCACTCAGAGACCATCTTCAGTTTCCAGTTTCCTCTGCTCTTGGATGGTCTCTAGCTACCAGTCAGATCAAGCTGCTTTGTAATCAACAGGAAGAGCAGAGGAGAGTTGTTCTTTCCTTTTGAGGACACTATCCATAAGTTACCTATTTTCTGTTTATATTCTGTTGCTCAGGATTTAGTCACATAACCAGAGGGAGCAGCAGGGAAGCCTGGATGTTTTGGATAACTGTGTGTCCAACTTAGTTTGGGGGTCTGTTACCAAAGAAGATTGAGACGCTAGCAAACCCTCTTCATTAGGGGAGGAAAAGGTTAATTCCGATAAAACGCCTTCTGTGTTTAGACTGCACATTATTAGCTCCCTGGTTTGGACACACACTGTCAAAAATCAGAATTGCTGGAAGTCAAGAGTAGACCTCCATTGACATAATGTGACAGGTGCTTTAAAGAACTTTGAGTGATCATAACTCTAGAAAATGCACATTTACACAGAGCATTAATACGTGGCTGTGTCTTTCAACAGGCACGTCATGTTACCTAGAGAACTTTCTAAGCAAGTCCCCAAAACCCATCTGATGTCAGAAGAGGAGTGGAGGCGGCTCGGAGTCCAGCAGAGTCTCGGCTGGGTTCATTATATGATTCATGAGCCAGGTGAGTCCTGCGGGGCAGTAGCATTAGCTGGACACTCAGGGAGATCCCCAAACAACAAATAAGCTTGACAGCTTTTGAATGACTGATTTCTTTTCCTCCCTAGAGAGTTTCAATTTCATGGTAAAAAAAATTCCACACGAGTGAAAATGTGTTTTCCCACCTGCAAGAAATAACTTGGAATCAAAGAATAGGCTATTTTTTATTTAAAAATTTGTGTCATTCTTAACAGTATCTTAAAATATTTTACCATAAATATACTTAGAATTCTAGTGTTCCTTCTTTGAAAACTAAGAACTTATGTTAAAACAATTTAAGTGTCCTTACTTTTTATGTATGGAAATTTATGCAGTTTGAAGTGATTTTTCTTCTTTTAGTACCTACCTACTGGTACATTAAGCCTAAAAGAGCATAGCCAATTAACTCAAGCTGTGTTGTGCATCTTCAGTGTTTGTTATTATTATATGTGGTATTTACCAGTTTTCCAGATCTAAAGAGTAAGCTAACTAAAATTTTGTGGGTTAAATTCTGTGGGCTATCAGTAAATGTGACTTACTTGGGATTGGAGCGTATAATCATGTTAGAGTTCAGTAGGTCTGTCTCCGATTAATACCAAAGCAGCTGTGGGACTTAACTTCAGATAACGGGCTGAAACAGAATCGACTCATATGGGCCCCTGGGACCTGCAGTTTTATATGCTGGCAGTTGTTGAATGAGGTTTTGGGTGTCTTCCCCACAAAGAGCCAGACAACCTTTCTCTTTATCTTTCTGTGGAGTTGGGATTCTAAAGGTCGAAACCATTCTCCCCAGCACAGTTTCTTCTCTCGTTACCATCCCTTTTCTCTAGGGTGGGCAGAACTGAAACACTGGGGAAATGTTCTCATTGTCGGGTTTTTTTGTTTACTGTTGACAGATTTTGAAGCAAAATTCATTTCAGATACCCCAATTAAGTAACGTTGACCATAGATTTATTTTATTTTGCTTCAGGTGAGAATTATTTTTGAATTTTGGTTGAGTGAAAGTTAACTGTGTTACATTAAAATGATATAAAATATTTTCTTTCCACAGAACCACATATTCTTCTCTTTAGACGACCTCTTCCAAAAGATCAACAAAAATGAAGTGTATCTGAGGATCGTCAATTAAATCTTTTTCAAGTTTAATGTATATGTGTATATAAGGTAGTATTCAGTGAATACTTGAAAAATGTACAAATGATTTGTCCGTATCTGTGCATCAGCTGTATTCTTCACAGCATCAGAGCTGTTACATGCAGCTGCACGCAGGTTACTGTAAGGTGTTTAAAATTTCTTCTAGTCAATGTTTCTCTTAATATAAGTGCCTATTTGACTTTACCTGTTATTTGTTAAATAAAGTTTGTATGTTGCATTTATCACTCTGTAATGTCATTGGGGTTTATTTTAAGGTTAATTGGTAAGAGGCTGATTTAGCTTGGTGTGGTGAGGGTACCTTTTAATTCGCTTATAAAGAAACCAAGAACCAGGGATAAATTTAGGAGCCAGAGCAGATTTTATGACTTGTCTAGTTCTTAGACAACTGTCAAGAACCCTCTTGAACTGAGCAGCCCAGATCCATGTGCTCTGGCTGCTTCCACGTTTTATCTGAGAATCACACATAGTGGCCTTGGGAGAAACCACTTAACCTTGCTTCATAAGTGGGGATGATGTTTCCCATAAAACACCCCATTTCTTCAAGCTTAAGAACACTTTAAATCCCTTCGTGCCACGTTTATTTTGTCTACTGAAATGCCTCTTTAGCTGCTCCGGAAACATTTGAAACTAATGCAAACACAGGCTACTTCCATTGGTATGCGGGGAACACCTTGTCAATGTCTGACAATAAACAAGACCCGTCTGGCGATCCGCTGTGCACCCCTCTTTAGAAGGGGTGCCTTCCCACACAGTGAGCCTAACAGGGCCAAGGCAGCCTCCAGCTAGGGCCAGGCTTAGCGAGCCAACAAACACGCCAGAGCTGCTGGTAACCGAAACTTCACTGAGATCAGGAGACCGAAGTGCGGACCCTCCACCTCCAGCACTGACTGCTGCCAGACCCGAGTCCTGCAGGGGCACCGAGGGGAGGCTTTTAGGGGTGTGCAGGCATGTTAACCACCTGTGGGGCCAACACGGAGGAACTGGGAGGACCTGCGCTACCTGCATGTTTCCCGGCTTGAAATACCTGGTAGTCACCCAACCCCTCAGCGGAAAGGGACCGTAAAGCAATCAACCTCCAGCTTGGGGCTTGGAACCTAGTCAACCCCTAGTAGTCAAGCATCCCGCAGGGTCAGCAAGCCTTAAATGGAATGCAGGCGCCTTCCTCCCAGCCCCTGAGCGAGCCCGGGGTTCCTCCTGGTCTCTGCCCGCCCTCCCTCCCCACCACCTCGGGGGCCCTCCGGCGCCGCGTCCATTTCTCACCCTAACTCCTCCCCTGTGTGTTAATGGCTTTGTTCCACCCGCGAAAACCACACTACTCCATCTCCACCTTCCCCGGCACCCTTGCGAGTTGGTCAATAGCTATTTGTTGGAAAGAACTGAGCAGTTTTGAAATTCTTTTTGGTTTCTCCCCAAGTGCTTGAAGTTTCCGGCAGTTGAGACACCGGGTCTTGTTGGCTTTCCAGGTCTGCAGGACCACGGGTGGGTGCACTGGCCCTCGGTCCCCAGCCCCGATGAGGTGCCCGCTGCCTTCCTGGACACTGCGGAACGCGCGGAGTAGGCAACCTCCGTGGAGGTCCGGACCCTCCACGGCCGCGCACAAAGCGGACCAGAAGGAAGTAGGGCGGACCGGAAGCATGCGAGCCGGAAGTAGGCGGGCCGGGCGCGCTGCTGTGACGCACTTCCTAGTGTCCTAGCGGAAGGTGGAACGGCGTTGGTTTGGAGGGCGCCCCTCCGGTCCCGCCAGCCGACGGGGCGGCTGGGGGCCCCTCCGGTCCTCGGGCCATGGCGTCGGAGGGGCCGCGGGAACCTGCAGGCGAGGTAAGGACGGCGGCCCCGGAGAGGCTGGGGCCGCGGCGGGGCTGGGGAGGCGCGGGGCCGCTGGGGCGGGCGGTCAGCTCCCCAGGGCCAGGCGAGCCCACACCGCCCGCGGCTGGCCGGGTGAGGAAGGACGCCGTGGAGGGGACCCTGCCGTCCCCCGTGCCAAGGCCGCGGCGGGGGCGCACGCTCCTGGCCGGGCGCGGCTGGTTGAGAGTAGCTCGCTCGCGCGTGGCGTCTCCGCTCGGCGTGCGCGGCGTTAACAATTGGAGCCCCCGGCAGTCGCGCAACGGGGCCTCCGAGCTTTGGAATTGTCAGCAAAGGGAATCTAATCTCTCAGTACGCATCTGAAAAGCAATTTCGCATTCTTTTAGTTTCCGGTTCTAAGGGCTCGTGGCGATAGGCTTTCCGCGGAGTCCCTTCTGCTTTCCAATCTAAACAGCTCTTAGTGGTTCACTCAGTGGAAAGCAAATCGTTTTCCTAACTTTCTTGAAGCTCCATGGAAGTCAGCTTCCGCTTTGTGCTTTGAGTGCTGCGGGTGAGCCTCGCGTGGCGGGCGTGACCCCCCCATAGCCCTGTGGTGCTCAGCTACCCCTGACTTTCGCTGAGAGGGTTAAAGGACCCGTATTCCGAGTGGAAGCCAAAGAAACGTTGTCAGTGTGTACCTACCTATCTAATCTAGGCTGAATTTTTTTACTTCCATTTGAATTGGTGTCCTTTCTCTACGCTTTAATATGTGGTAGTCCGCTTTTTTCTAGTTTGGCGGGGGAGGGGGAAGAACCAAGGAGGGAGAAATTGTTAGCGAATGCTGGGCTAATTTACTAGGCTGAAGAATTTGAGCACAGTCCTGGGGTTAGCTTAAGGTGACCAGACGTCCCGCTTTTGGCGGGACAGTCCTGATTTTTAACAATTTGTCCCACGTCCCGCGGCGTTTTAAAAAAGTCCCGATTTTTGGAAAGAATGCACGACAAGCTAGGGAACGGCGGGAGATAGACCAAATTTTTAATCAAGAACCCCCCCCACCCCCACCCCCACCCCCAGTCAGTGGTGTCCTGCTTTACCAATTTAAAATCTGGTCACCTTAGGTTAGCTGGAACAGGGCGCTCTCTTCGGGTATTTTGTTTCTTTCGTTGGCCTCATGATATATGTAGCTAAGTCTCCTTTTCTTCCTCAGCGTACCAAGTTATCAGCGGATGTCAAACCGTTTGTCCCCAAATTTGCGGGGCTCGGTGTGGCCTGGTTAGAGTCTTCAGAAGCAGGTGTGCTCCCCAGCTGTGCGTCCACCTACTATCCCTGTGTTCAGCAGCTGCCAGTGCCTGGGTACGTATTCTGAAGGCCTTCCCTTACCTAAGGACTTTGCTCCTTGGCTTTGGTCGTGATTAGACTTTGACATACACTGCAGCTAACCCATAAAGTCCTCAGAGTGACTGGAGAAGGTGCTCCTTGGCCGAGAAGGGTCCTGCAGCGAACACCGAAGCTTCAGCTGCCCTTGTCCGCGCCCATTCAGTCATTCTGGGTAGAGAAAGTGTGGAGTCTGCGTGGTACCTGCTGGTAGGAAGCTCCATTTCAGGGTTCAGTGGGGTGTGCAGTTGAAAACTGTCAGGTACCTCATGGAAGACAAACTGGCAGGAAGGGGCAGGAGGATCCAGGGCAGAGAAAAGCCGAAACCAGCCAACGTGTGCTTCTGATTTGGGGTTTGACACTTAAAACTCTTGTTTAGGTCAGGATAGCAGCCATGGCTGCCTCTTTGAGTCGAGAATTCTTTGGAAAGTGCTGGGTTTTACTGTCGATCATTTCGTTTTATTTACCCTATGGAGATGGTTTCTACCAATTTTAGTTATAAATACTTCTAAATTTGAGTTGAAAGAAAGCTTATGTTGTCCTTAAAATTTTCTTTTCCTTCTGAAGATATGTTCTTTAGGTATTTGCAGAATGGTTTTCATTGTTAGCTGAAATTAGAAAAATAAGTGTTAAACCTTTCACATAATTGTTTAGATTACTTATAGGTTTATTTTTAAAGCATGACTCATCTTTATGCTACCTGAGAATCCTTGTCTTTATAGTACTTTGATATGGGTCAAACTTGTTTCCTATTATTTTTTTAAATACCTGCATGGTGTGATTGAAAAAGTTTGTATTTCATATGAATTCTAGAATTGTATTTACAAGAATGAAAATTGGGATGAATAAGAAAATCATCCAGTTGTTTGGTAAATTTAGGAACTACTGAAAGTTGTGTTTTTTGTCAAAAGCTGAAGTCCAGCCTGTACATGCTGTAGGCCTTTGGTGGGAACACACAGGTTTTCCAGTATATTTCGTCCTTGGTGAAAGGGATGTTGGCACAGGTCGCATTTGAGTTGCTTCCTGTCTTGGGAGGTTCACATAATAAAACATGAGCTAAACCGCATCTCAGTGACAGACCCCGAGCCGTCTGCTGGGTGGGTTTCCAGTACCTAAAAGCAAAGACAGGAAGCACAGCAAAGCAACTCAGTGGCAGCTACAGGCGTCCAGATGCGCAGCGTTCAATTTTCAAATTATGTGGCTTCACCCCCTTCCCTTTTTAGTTTTGGGATTTTTTTTTTTTTTTAATTTTCCATAACCAAGAAAAGATTGTCTGACAATATTCCTGATGGCAAGAAAACAGTTGAGGACCAAGGAGGCGTGAAACAAAGGGCAGGGTTATAAGAGCCTTTGAAGTGGAGAGAGGCGGTGGCCAGCGACTGTCTGGTAGGAAGTGCCCGGCTCTTGTCAGGCGCCCTTTAAAAGGAGGCCCCTTGATGCTATGAGAGAAAGGAGTAGCGGTTTCCATTGCAAATGTTCTTCCTCTTTCCTGTTTGTCCCTCTGTACGTCCCCGTAAAGGACTCAGTCCACCTCTAGGGCCCCCAGCAGTGCACTCAAGGCGTGTCTCGTGTTCATTTGGGGTTATTTATTGAAAGGCTGCTGCGTGTGTGGAAAATGCTAGCTGCTGAGTGGCAAGACTGCCGATGAGCTGTACTCTGTGAGTCTTACATAGACTTGAGCTGACAAGAGCTGAAAGACAACATACCAGTCTCCTGATTTGTGTTACAGACAAGGCACATATCGGCAGAAATATTCCGGTATGTACTCGTGGAATTGCCTGTGTTGGAGAGTACTGATTATTTATGGCATCATGAACAGAAGTTAGGCAAACAAAATGAGTTCTCTGTTTCTTGCATTTTATTTGAGTATTCTGTGTTTCTCTATAATGTTTGCCACACCCATGGAGTAGTGTTATTTTTAAGTGTGAGGAACTGTGTGTGGTTAGAATGACTTGTCCAAAATTACTAAGGTAGGGTGCCCAGAACTGGAATTCCCATTCTTTTCCTCTGACCAGAGTTCATTTGTAGTCCCCAAAGCTGCTGCTGCTGTTGGCATGACTTGCTGATCCTTTTCGGCGTCCTTCAGGGTGAGGTGGGCTTGGAGCAGGGACGGCTCAGCAGATGTCTGGGCAGCCAGAGGCCGCAGGAGGCTGGCCTTGCTGGTGGTTGAGGTGGAGGTTGGATCTGAGCAGTGGGGGCCACTGTCAGGGCCCCTCTGTAGAGAGAATGGTCTCGGTGGCCCCTTTGGCAGGGTCGCCGAGCAAAGCTTTCCCAAATATTTGGCATCTCGAGAGTTGAAAAGCTGTGGAGGAATGCTCGGGCTTTCCTGAC